>JAEIFS010000541.1:0-195106 GCA_018904165.1 Zaprionus camerounensis | reverse complement strand
CGACGATCAGCTCTGTCATGGACAGTACACTTAAAGAAGTACTGAAGTGGGCGATGGATGTCGGACTCAGTATCAAATGCGGACAAGACGGATCTAATTCTCTTTACCAAGAGATACAAGATACCGCAATGGACTCCGCCGTCTATAAACGGTGCCATGCTTGTGCCAAAAAAGAGCGTGAAGTATCTAGGAATAGTACTGGACAGCAAGTTGAGCTGGAAGACCAATGTCGAGGAAAGGGTTAAGAAAGCCACAAGTGCACTATATGCATCGTAGAAGATGCTAAGCAGCACGTGGGGTCTGTCTCCCAAACTGATGTACTGGATCTTCATCTCAATTGTTCGTCCAATGGTATGGTGGAAGACCGCTAAGAAATCCACATACCTCCAAACAATGGAAAGGGTAGAAAGACGTGCAGTGATGTGCATTACTGGGGCACTGAGATCTACTCCAACAAAGGCCTTGGAAGTGATACTGGAGTTCTCCCCATCGACATACAGGCCAAACTACTAGCACAAAAGACCGCGCAACGTCTCTGTGCTACAGGAAGTATGACCCTCGCAAATTATGGGCACAGTGAAGTAGGAGGGGAGTCACTCAATAGGACGGACTATATGACCCCAATAAACAACTTCTCCAGAACACCCCCTCTAATGGGGCATGAAGATTGGAAAATCGGCATGGACGAAAACGCAACAAAGTTATTTTCGGACGGATCGAAAATGGAAACCGGCGTGGGCGCCGCGGTCTACTGTGCAGATCCGCTCATTCAAATGTCGTATAAGTTGCCAGACTACTGTAGCATCTTCCAAGCGGAGGTCTTTGCTATAAAGAAGGCTGCAGAACTTGCGACAACGCTCAATAAGAATCAGGTCAGCATCTTTGTCGACAGTCAGGCGGCTATCAAATCGATGCAATCCTATGTCATCAGCTCCGAAAGTGTACTGGCAAGCAGACAAGCATTAGATGCATTAAGCAGCCGCTCGAAGGTGCGCATCTTTTGGGTTCCCAGCCACCAGGGCATCGACGGAAACGAGATGGCAGATAGGCTAGCAAAGGAAGGTGCCGAATCTAGACAACTGGCAGTTGAAGACCTGAAGATACCGCTACGATCTATAGGCCACAGTTTCGAAGAAAGCGCTGCATTAACAGCAAGAAGAAGGTGGCACAGCACAACAAATTGCAAGATAGCCCGCACTGTGCAATTATACAAATGCGAAACTGGCCCAATATGTCATTCAGCTCCCGAGAAGAGACTGTAGAATAATGATGGGTATACTCACGGGTCACTGCCTGACCGCAACGCATGCTAAGAAGTTGGGCATCACCGACAACGACGAATGCAGGAAATGCAAGATACCGAAGTAAAAGAAACCCTGGAGCACCTCATCTGCGACTGCCCCGCACTCATGACCTCGAGAGCGAAATGCCTTGGAAGCCCCTTGCTTGCATCACTGGAAGAAGCAGCGGGCCTGGCACCCCAAAAACTCCTGGCTTTTGCCAAACTGACCAGCACACTAGACTGGGATAATTAAATCAGTAAATTAACAGCCTCCATCACTTATCCGGCAACACTAAGGATCATACTGATCTATGTGAGGCCCCCACTTGAGGGTCTGCCGATATAACCTAACCTAATGAAAGGAATACTGAAATAGTAAACATTGAAAATCCAGTTCCACAATTATATCCAGAAGTAAAGGCTTGAGGACAAGCCAAAATCTAAAAGGTGGGGGAGTGACATATTGATTCTCCATATAAAAAACTTAAAGCGATCTTTTGAAAAGCTTCACTCTTCAAAGCCTCAGTTTATTCTCCTTATGAAAAACTTAAACCGATCTTTTGAAAAGCTTCACTCTTCAAAAGCCTTACAATACAAGTTCTTTCAAGACACCAACCGTCAAACGATAAAAAGCTTAAGTTACTGATAAACAAAGATGTAAAGCTCTGTAGAACTTTAAGGTTTGCTGGTCCATAAGAATAATTCTGTCAGTTAGTTAATGAGTGACTCTGGTGTAATGAACAACAAATAAATCCATAAAATAAAAATTATAAATAAAATAAATTATATTTTTTTATTTAAATGAACACCTAAATACTTAATTATATATAAATCGATTCTGTTATTGACAAACTTTTCTTATGGTATACTATGATAATCCATGGATTCAACAACTCCTGTCATTATTAATTACTCAAAAGAGGATAATATTTTACTTAAAGAAACAGATACAATTTTTTTATATAAAACATACTGAGAGTTATTCCACTAACTTAAGTTTTTATAAAAATATTATTGAAGAAGAATTGAACTTTGTAAGAGATAGCAACTAAGACAGCAACTCTGGCTCTATCGATAGGCGCCTGCACGTTGCCACCCGTACCATCACGCCTCTATTGTTTACATTCGGCCATCCTGTTCATCATGTCTGTCCCAGACGATAAGTCATCCTCGTTGTTCTCAGCATATTTTTATAGCTTCATATTATCAGTTTTTAGATTCTCTTCAAGAGGCGCGTGCTCCAACTTCTGCGTATCCAGCTGTTAATTAACTTATTCAAGTCTTTGCTCCAACTCCTTTGTGCTCCTCTTTATACTTATTCTTGCAGCTCTGTTAGCTGTGAATGGCCAGTTTGAAGCTCCTGCCGGATATGTTCATGCTCTTCCTGCTGCTTGTCAAGCGCACGCATGCATAGCTCTTCTTTGGCGCTCTCCAATTGTTCTTCTTCTTTCTCCACTGCCAACTGAACTAATTTCGATTTCTAAGTCTGCAGCTCCTGTCTGAGCTGTTCCTGTATAATCATCTGCTGATCAAGCTTATTGTTGATGATCTCCAAATGTGTTTTGTTCATCGCACTCCTTCCAATTCATCAATCTTTCTGCACAAAGTCAAATGTGTTTTGTTTAGGCCATGGATTTTAAAAAAATTCATGGACTATTGTGTTTGTCGGAACGGAAATGTACGTAACAGGCAGAAGGAGGCATCTCCGACCCCATAAACTATATATATTCTGAATCAGTATCAGTAGCCGATTCGATTGAGCCATGTCTGTCTGTCCGTCTGTCCGTCTGACCGTCTGTCCGTCTGTCTGTCTGTATGAACACCTGGATCTCAGAAACTATAAGAGCTAGAGTCATCAAATTTTGCGACAACATACATATATATTGCAGTGTCTCAAAGTTTTTGTAAAATTTGGACACGCCCCTTCCCGCCTCTGTAAATCAGTTATAACTATTTAACAACTACAATATTAGCTCAACAACCAAAGTTGTATATCTTACATGACAAATACCTTGCCGCGGGCGTTATGTGAAAATTTCATTTGAATCGGACTATAAATAAGTGAGATATGATACGAATTAAACTCACTTTGAACATATATACTTAAGCAGACCTAATTTACACAAGCATACCGAGGTTCGAATCTAGCGTCAGACACACAGCATTTGAAACTTTTTATTTGCATTGTATGGTAACAGAATTGGTTCACAATGCAGCTTTGCCGATAGGCCCAGAAGTGAGGCAATGGCCGCATGGTTATAGTGGCGGACGGCAAATTAAAAAAACTGTGAGTTAGTGGTGTGTTCAACTCTCCCGATAAGGCGGGTGGGAGTTTTCATTTATTAATTATTTATTTTTATTTTATTTTGTTTATTTATTTTATTCTAATAAACTAAAAGAAAAGTTATAGTCAAGCGGGCTGTAAAATAGCAGCTACAAACAAATTAAATTATTTAATTAAATTTCAATAAAAAATTGTTTTTCCTCATTTTGTTTTCATACTATATTATGCAATAAAATTATAATAGTTACAAATAATATTAATTATTTATAAATAAAGTTTACTATTTTTATTATATTTAGCACGCATCAAAAAGATGCGAGCCAAAAGTAAACAATGCGTTCTTCAATGCAGTTCTGAATGTGCGAGTGGGATGCCCATACATACATGTCTGCATATCCATATAATTACATATATTGCGTACCAAAAACTTAAAAAAAACCGCCCCTTTTAAATGTTTTAAGCTTTTAAAATACTGTAATGAAAAATAATGAAAAACAAAAAATTTCATATGCCAGAGATCATCGTGGTTGCAATCGAACCCCGAAAAACGGCCAGGTCAACATTATTGGCCTTATTACATTCCGAGACATAATCCACTCAGCCACTGAAGAACTCCAGTTCGTGCCAAAAAATCAACAAGAAGCATTTTGGTACACGCTAGAAATGCATACTTATACCTATTGCCCTCTCGCTCAGTCTAATGGTTGCGACACTTCGCATCTGCTTTGTCTATGCGTTCTTCTTCTTCTGTTCGTTAATTCAAATTGCGCGTGTCGTCGAACACTGTATAATATGTATCTATCTATGACTGCAGATTGCAGAAATTAATTAATTTGGGGAACATTTAAGTTGCGCAGAACATCTCAAGTCGACTCGTAGGTCACCAAAATTTAACTTTTTAAGAACAACTAAATCCATTACATGTGCTGTAACTTCCCCTTGGTGTTCCCTAGGTACTGATTATTTTTGATAATCGGTAGAAAATTCGAGCTGCGTTTCTATTCTGTTATTTACAATCTTTTTTACGGTATACTATGATAATCCATGGCCTTATACAGTCAGCACCTGACTGTAGCGTTTGTATTTTTTTTTTTAAAAATGCTCGCGAGGTATGTGTGCCGTGCGTCACTGAAATGTTTCTTTGTCCGATCTTGATTCACTGTTCGCTATTATCGTGCCCGTTCACGAAAACGTTCGCTTGGAGGCCCTGATTACCGAATAGCTCTATCACGGAAAAATGTTTACCCGGAGTGAGTACAGGGTATTATTGCCTGTCAACGTCGTTGACTACTCGCGACTCGGTTCTATTTAAATGTTCACTTTTAGTCTCGTTCTCGTTTAGCAGGATCATTAAAAAAAAGGATTGTTTCTCGTTTACACGTTTCCGACGGATACGCACAGGGATAAAATGTTTGTCAACGTTGCCGACGTTGACTACTTGATGGTCCGTGCTGACCGTGCCGTACGCGACTCCGTTTTTATTCATAAATGTTTCACAGGAAAAAAATGTTCTCGCAGGATCAACTTGCTCGTAGAAAATGTTCTCGCAGGATGTACACAGGGTATAAAAATATGTGTCAGCGTTGTCGATGTTGACTACTTGTGGGTCTGGACGCGATTCCTCGGTGTGCGGTACCGAGTATTGTATACCCTTTGCATGGGCGATGTCGCCGCTCAGGCATTCGCGGGGAAAAATGGTTAAGCGGTGTAAAACAAATCAGAGAGTCTAAATCTTGGCGCATACGTCAGTGTGCGCAGTAGTAGTAGACATGGGTGGACCTTGTCCTACGACAAATTTATATCAAAGAACTATGTTTCGTATGCCTGCGTCGATGTACGTGTGTATTGTTGGCTACTGATGCCCTATGCATAACTGTGTGCATATGTGTTTTCCTACTATACCCTGCATGAATTAGCTATGTGGGGCTTTAATCCACGGAAAGATGTTAAAAATTCTCAAAACTAAATGTCTAGTCATAGTAGTCCCTGCTCGGGTGCCATCTGTAAGGATGTTTTCTCAGGCTGGGGTACATATCTCAGTCTCGCCAGGGTCTTTAGTAAGAGAGGAGCTACTAGTTGGTCATACCCTACTGGGGTATTACAGGGTATAGGGGACACACGTGGTCTATGTTACGCATGTGTACTCGCTGGAAAAGTGGATCTCCACATGGGTCCTACCATCACGTGGTCCGTTGGTGACTCACGTGCACGTGTCACGCGTGCCTGGCTGACGGTTAATCGTGAGGAACGCACGTGGCCGCGGGACTTTCGCTCGCACTCCCCAAGTCGCTCGTTGGTGTAGTCTACCACCCGCAACTAGTTAGAGTGCACGCCCACGCACTCCGCTTGCCAACTATCGCCCACTCACGACACCTCTCACGATCGGCCGCTGGCCGTGCAGAACGCCCGTGACCACAGGTACTTTCGCCTGCACTCCCACAAGCCGCTCGATGGTGTATTCCACCACGCCGCAAACTTGTTAGAGAACACGCTCACGCACCCACTCGTCACCTAACGTTCACTCACGACACGGATTGTGCGTGTGTACGCTCTGAATCGCTTACTGGCTAGCGGAGCACCGGCATGCCAGAAAAGCGCTACTCTGCGAATACACACTCACACGGGCACACACGTACACGACATTTTCACTCAAATGCTCTAGAGGGGAGAGAATTTATCACTGGGTATTTGAATAATCACGGCTGGGTCTGGGTACCGAGGCACCGTTACTTGTGCAGGTGTTCGAGTATGCACCAGCTCTGGGTACCGAGGTACCGTAACTTGTGTGCGCACCAGGCTCTGGGTACCGGGGTTCCGTAACTTGTGTGTGCGCTGGGCATGGGCGCCGAACGACTGGGGTTTCCCTACTTCATGTGCCCTGTTTCCTATGTTCTGCCTACGCCCCCTTGCTTTGTCTTAATAAAATGCTACCGGGTATATTGGGCTTAGAGATATCTTAAATATATTTACTAAACTTATAAATTATGTGGCGCGCTTCATGCGGCGTCACACATTACTAAAGAAAAATTTTCCAGAACAATTTAAAAATCAGTTAACTTAATTATGCACAAAGTATAGTGATGTGTTCGGACTGGAAACTGAACCAATATCAACTAGCAATTTTTATAAACAAACATTAAGACTTAAAGATGATGAACCCATTTATATAAAGAACTACAGAAGACCGCATAGCCATATAGAAGAAATCAAAAAAAGGTAGAGAAATTAATAAACGACAAAATCATAGAACCGTCTGTATCTGAATACAACTCCTCCGTCTGTATCTGAATACAGTCCACTCTTGTTAGTTCCGAAAAAATCATTACCAAATTCAGATCAAAAGAAATGGCGATTAGTAGTCGACTATCGTCAAATTAATAAAAAACTTCTTTCTGACAAATTTCCACTCCCTAGACAAATTTCCACTCCCTGACATTTTGGATCAACTAGGTCGAGCTAAGTACTTGTCATACCTTGACTTAATGTCAGGATTCCATCAGATAGAACTTGAAGAAAACTCAAGAAACATAACATCTTTTTTAACGAGCAATGGCTCATATCACTTCACGCGATTACCTTTTGGTATAGTACTGGTATAGTAATAGCACCAAATTCATTTCAGAGAATGATGACAATATCATTCTCAGGTTTAGAATCTTCTCAGGCATTCCTTTATATGGATGACTTAATGGTGATAGGATGTTCCGAAAAACACATGACCTTACTGATGTTTTTAATGTATGTAGGAAATATAACCGAAAAATGTTCATTTTTCATGCATGAAGTGACATTCCTAGGTCACAAATGCACAGACAAAGGAGTATTGCCAGATGACAAGAAATATGACGTCATCAAAAATTATCCCGATCCTCATGACGCGGATAGCGCAAGACGATTTGTAGCATTCTGCAACTATTACCGTCGATTTATTGAAAACTTCGCCGATTATTCACGACACATAACTAGATTATGTAAAAAGAATATCCCTTTTGAATGGTCAAGCGAATGCCAAAGAGCATTCGAACACCTTAAAGAAAAACTTATGCACCCCACATTATTACAATATCCTGATTTTCGCAAAGAATTTTGCATTATAACGGATGCTAGTAAACAAGCTTGCGGAGCGGTTCTTACCCAGAATCGTGACGGGATTCAGCTCCCAATAGCTTATGCATCACGTTCATTTACAAAAGGGGAAAGCAATAAGAGTACTACGGAACAAGAGTTAGCTGCAATTCATTGGGCAATCACCCATTTTAGACCATATATTTATGGAAAACATTTCACAATTAAAACAGACCACAGACCATTAACATATCTATTTTCTATGACTAATCCCAGTTCTAAATTAACTCGCATGCGGCTAGAGCTTGAAGAATACGACTTCACTGTAGAATACTTAAAGGGAAAAGATAATTTCGTAGCAGACGCACTTTCGCGTATAAATATAAAGGAACTCAAAGACATGCAACATAAAGTCCTGAAAGTCACTACCAGGCAACAAAGTAGACAAAAATCCTGCGCAGGAGAAACAAACAAATCTGAATTGCATACGCAATCAATAGAAACAGCTTCAATGCCCAACGTATACCAAGTCATCAATAATGACGATGTACGTAAAGTAGTGACTTTGCAAGTAAAAAATATGATATGTTTCTTTAAACATGGAAAAAAGATTACTGCAAGATATGATGACATTGATTTATATACTAATGGAGTCCTTGATTTAGATCAATTTTTCCAAAGGCTTGAAATGCAGGCCGGTATATATAAAATCAATCATCTCAAAATGGCATCGTGGGGAAATATCTTTGAATACGTATCAATAGATAATTTTAAACAAAAGGGCAATAAAGTATTAACAAAATTAAGAGTGGCGCTACTCAACCCGGTGACCTTAATAAACAGTGAAAAAGAAAAAGAAGCAATTTTGTCTACACTACATGATGATCCATTACAAGGAGGTCATACAGGCATTGCAAAAACCTTGGCCAAGGTCAAAAGACATTATTTTTGGAAAGGAATGAATGAACAAATAACAGACTACATTAGAAAATGTCAAAAATGCCAAATGTCAAAATCAACGACGCATACAAAGACCCCAATGACCTTAACTGAAACCCCTGAACATGCTTTCGACAGAGTGATAGTGGACACTATAGGTCCTCTACCAAAGTCGGAAAATGGCAACGAATATGCAGTCATTCTCATTTGTGACTTAACTAAATATTTAGTTGCAATTCCCATATCGAATAAAAGCGCAACAACAGTCGCTAAAGCAATTTTCGAGTCTTTTATTCTTACTTACGGTCCAATGAAGACGTTCATTACGGACATGGGTACAGAGTATAAGAACTCAATAATCACAGATCTTTGCAAATATTTAAAAATTAAAAATATAACGTCTACCGCTCACCACCATCAAATAGTAGGTGTAGTCGAGAGAAGTCATAGAACTTTAAATGAATACATACGATCCTACATATCAGTTGATAAGAATGATTGGGACGTATGGCTTCATTATTTCGTCTATTGTTTTAATACAACCCCTTCTATGGTACATAATTATTGTCCATATGAACCTGGTTTTGGTAGAACAAATAATTTACCCAGAAATATCACAAATATAACTAGCATAGAACCACTTTATAATATCGAAGATTATTCGAAAGAAATCAAATTTAGGTTAGAAATAGCATACAAAAGAGCTAGGTTAATGTTAGAAAAATCTAAGGCTTTAAGGAAACAACAATACGATAAAGATACTTCGGAATTCGAATTAAATATAGGAGATAGAGTTATACTAAGAAACGAAACTGGTCATAAACTAGATCCAGTATATTTAGGCCCTTACATCGTAGAAAAAATTGAAGACAAAGACAATATAATAATTATAGATAATAAACAGAAAAAATAAAAAGTTCATAAAAATAGGCTAAAGATATATAATAAATGCAACGTTTAAAAAAAAAAAAAGAAAAAGGAAAAAGGTCCATATAATAACATAATACTAATAATAAATACTAAATTAACATAACATTGCCTAATGAGTTAACATAGATTAAGCTTAACATAACATAGCCTAATGAGTTTAACATAACATAAGCATGTGCATGTTAGCTGTGCCTAACTGCAGCACTGCAAGATCACTCTGAATGTGACAAGTGGTCAATACAGACATAAGTCGGCAAAGCGCCAAATATTCAAACTAAAAGTGAACAAACAACAATTAAACATTTCATCAGCTACCACACTTTAGTGACTGGTCCTTCTTCGCTGCAGGTGCTGCATTTTTGGGAGTCCAAGAAGCAATCGGTCGTGGCACTAAGTACTACGGAGGCGGAATATGTGGCGCTTTCGTCAGCAGCTAAAAAAGCGGTCTATATTGCAAAACTTGTTGATGAAATGGGTTTCGGCGATGTCCTGGCAGGGAAGATATACAGCGACAACCAGAGCGCACTGTGCCTTGCGAAGAATTCCAAATTTCATGCGCGTAGTAAGCACATAGACATAAGGTATCATCATATAAGAGATTTGTATAAGAATAAGGAAATTGAAATGGAGTATGTACCAACGGAAAGTATGATTTCAGATGTGCTAACTAAAAACTTGTGTAAGGTTAAGCATGTTAAATTTGTTAGTATGATGGGATTGCATTGAATATGTCGTTGAGTTTGTAAAGGTGACATACAGCTTTGAGAAGGAGTGTTGAGAATATTAATATTACTGGCAACGCTGCATGTCCCCCTATTTTAATAATACGTCTGGCAACCCCTGAATCGAACGTTGCTTGTGAATAATAGCGCAGTCTTTTGTAATCCGTAGTCGAATGAAGTTATAATACATTAATATACATATATTGAATAAAGATCATTACATTGTCCTAATATATCGACTTCGAACAGATAAATTGATTACTGATAATTCCTTATTATAAGCTTAGAGTAAATCTTAATTTTAGTAATGGCAACTATTTATTATACCCTTCGACCATTGAAAATGGTCAAAAAAGGATATACTAACTTTGTGCAAATGTATGTAACAGGCAGAAGGAGGCGTGGCAGACCCCATAAAGTATATATATTCTTGCTCAGGATCACAAGCCGAGTCGATTGAGCCATGTCTGTCTGTCTATCCGTCTGTCCGGCTGTCCGTCTGTCTGTGTGAACGCACAGATCTCAGCTATTATAAAAGCTAGAGTTATCAAATTTGGCAGGAAGACTCCTGTGTACTATAAGCTGATCAAGTTTATTTCAAATGTAAGGTGCCACGCCCACCGCCCCCGCAAATCAATAATTTAATTTTTGAACTAAATTTGTAAGCGCTGTATAGAAGATACAACTTTCTGACTTTAACATATACTAAGCTCATTAAAATATCTACGTATTCTCGAAATTTCAATCCGATCGGACAATAAACAGAAGTTATTTAAGAAAGTATGTGCATAAAACCTAGTGCTTGTATCAGCTAACAAGGGAGGCGGGCGAGCGCAAAGCGCGAGCGCCATCTGTCGGCAATAATTTAAAAGCATAACGCATTTGTATATGTGTATGAATTTTACAAATTAAACTACACCGGAACATAGGTCGAATTTGGTATCCCACTGTCGCGTGCAGTGCGACTGAGGTTTTTTTTCTATTTTTAGTGATATATATATTTTTATATTTTTAATGTTTTTTTTTATTATTAATTTTTAGTTGTGGGCGGGAGTTAGATCGTGTGACCCTTGTAGTGGTAATATGGGCTCCTAATATAGAGTGGGTAGTTTCATTCAAGTTAGTTGGCATTTTCGTAGGCATTGGAAATAATGATAATAGTTAAGAGAAAGATAAATTGCTTAATGATAATTCCTTATTATAAGCTTAGAGTTAATCTTAATTTTAGTAATGGCAACTATTTTTTAATTATATATATATTTTTTATATATTTTTTTATTATTATTAATTTTTAGTTGTGTGCGATGATTTGCGTTGTGTTGAATTAGTTTCTGGAATATAGGAGGTATTAGGCATTTATTTGTGGGTGTTACAAAGTACCAAGCTTTAGTGTATTGAATTGTATTTGCTTTTATCTTAGTTGGGAATAGTTGGAAGTATGAAACCGTTTTAATGATTGCCAGTCTTTGAAATCGGGAATGTTGAATGATATTTGTTTTTGTATTAGTTTTGTATTTGTCTGGTTTTTTTTTTATATTTCTATCTGATTTCTGGCTTAGGAAGAGTCGCAGAAGTGGTGATCAGCGATTGATTCCACATAGAAATACAGGAGCAAATTGATGTTGTATTTGTGCCTTTGAGTTTATTATCAATGTCATGCAATTAATACCATGCTCGGCCGGACGAATTTTGGCTGTGATTATCAGCATTTGATTTCACAAGAACATTTTTATAAGTATTACGAGATGATGAAGGTAGCATTACTATATTTGTGTTATTTGTATTTAATTTTCATTCAGTTTTTGTTCAACTTCCAATCAAAATAAATCTCGTGAGTTACCTCTCGGGAGCTTGAGAGTACTTTGGAAGGGTGAAGGCTCGAAAGAAAACACGTCCAATCTGTTCAGCTTTTCAATGTCAAGTGACTGACTACATTTTTAATTACTAAGTTAACAGAGGAATCATACATAAGAGCTACATGTTGCAGTTCGGCAGCGCCGAGTTTTGTGGCGTAGCGGCAAATGCGTTGTGGCTGCGGCTGGGTTGTACGGTATTTTGTACAGACAAAAATCGTGGCGTTTTTGTATAGCTGATGTTGTTTTTGGCATAGCGGAGGTTTTAGCTGCGGCAAGAACATTCTCGAAGGCTGTAGTAGATATGTATGTATGTCTTGTGATAGGGTCGGGGTAGATAGGGTAACTTGCCAAAGATAGTTCTACTCCACAGAACACAAGCAATTTGGTTTGGTTTCATCTATTTTTGGACAGTACAAAACAATACACATAAATAACAAACTACTAATTTAAACACAAAATGTTTTTACTTTATTAATTCTACATACCTTGGTTATCAAAATCCATATTTTGAAATGTTTTTTTGTTTAAGTTTGTAATATTGCCAATCCGACAAAGTTTGCAACAACAAAAAAATTTGGCGGGAAATTTTTTAGAAGAAGTCAGCTGACTAATCACCTCACTTTGAAAGTCGATTAAAATGACAGGGCTGCATTTTTAGTAAAAAATATTTATTGATTCTTTTTATACACATAAATAACAAACTACTAATTTAGACACAAAATGTTTTTACTTTATTAATTCTACATACCTTGGTTATCAAAATCCATATTTTGAAATGTTTTTTTGTTTAAGTTTGTAATATTGAATCCGACAAAGTTTGCAACACTTTCCCGCCAAATTTTTTAGAAGAAGTCATCTGACTAATCACCTCACTTTGAAAGTCGATTAAAATGACAGGGCTGCATTTTTAGTAAAAAATATTTATTGATTCTTTTTATATAAATAATCTATTTTAAATATACTAAGTTACAATTAAGATTTGAGACGACAAAAGTTTCGACTTTATGCCACTTTTTTGGAATTTACCCCAATGTGTATTGGTGTCATTAGTCCTAAGGTGAATCTTTTGAATCACTTCGGATCTAGCTGGCAAAGCAATTTCGTTATCAAATGAATGTATTATAGGAATGTTTATATTCCTGAAATTATTTTGGTTATTCCGTTGTGTATTGCTCTGCAGTTTTGCCGCGCTTTGTAAACAAAATTTTTGCAGATTTAATACGGGATAATAAAGTCATCGTATATATGGATGACATTATGATAGCCAGTACAAATATGGAAAATTATGATAGCCAGTACAAATATGGAAGAATATTTAAGAACATTAAAAGATGTGTTTATGAGACTAGTCAACAACAAGTTAGAGATTCGTATGGACAAATGCGAGTTTATACAATCTAGCATAAAATACCTAGAATTTTTTATCCCTAAAAAAGGAATTAGAGCAGATGACAAGGGTATTGATGCAATTACAAACTTCCCAATTCCTGAAAAAGTACACAACGTCCTAAGGACGATTACGAAAACCACTTTACGACATTTAAAGGAAAGACAAAGAATTTTCATTTGAGCAAAGAGAAATGGACTGTTTCTTGAACCTAAAGAAAAAACTGATAGAAGCACCCAATTTAGCTATTTATAATCAAAATCGACCGATGGGCACTTGAACTTCAAAATTATGATTACGAACTGATTCATAGATCTGAAACAAAAATGCAACACGTAGATGCTCTAAGCAGATGCAATATTTTGGTTGTAGAAACTACTAGTTTTGAAGACAATCCTTTAATCTGCCAATCAAATTAAGGAATAATTAGAAAAAAATGAGCACAAACTTTTTAAGATGAAAAATGGCGTTCTGTACAGAAAAACAAATGACGATCGTTTATTATTTTTTGTCCCTGAGGAGATAGAAAATCACGTTTTGCACAATACCACAATACTTGGTCACATTGGCAGGGATAAGATGATAGATGCTATTTCGAGGAGTTATTAGTTTAAAAACTTCAAGGAAAAATTCAAAAATCACATTGAGAATTGTCTAAAATATGTAGCATTTTCTCCAAACTCTGGAAAATCGGAAGGTTTCTTACACAGCATTCCTAAAGGTGATAAGCCGTTTGAATTATTGAACATCGACCATTACGGACGAGTAGCGGCAGGAAGAGCGAATAAGCACATATTTCTAATATTAGATGGTTTTACGAAGTTCGTTAAATTATATACAACAAAAATAACAAGCATAAAAGAAGTTCTAAAAACTTTATCCAATTATTTTAGGGCGTATAGCAAACCAAAACAACAAACACAAAAGAAGTTCTAAAATCTTTATCGAATTACTTTAGGGCGTATAGCAAACCAAAATGTATAGTTTCAGATAGAGGTAGTTGTTTCACATCTTACGAATTCGCACAATTTTTAACAGAAACAAACATTAAAAATCTAAAAATGGCAACATGTTTTCCGCAGGCAAATGGACAAGAGGAACGCATAAACAGGACCATAGGGCCAATGATAGCAAAGTTAACTGAGCCTGAAAATGGTGTAGACTGGGATAATGTAATCGAACAAGCAGAATATGCACTTAATAACACCGTACACCGAAGTATTAAACAGGTTCCAAGTAAAATGATTTTTGGTGTAGAGCAGAAAAGTCAAATTATTGATGAACTTAGGGAGAAATTAGAAGAAATTAACGACACAGTTCAAGTAGAAAACGTAGAAGAAATTAGAAAAAAGGCAATAGATAATCAAAATAGAGCACAGGCGTATAACGAAACGTATTATGACAAAACAAAGAAAAAGCCAAGATTATAGTAAAGGAGACAATGTAATGGTAAAAAGTTTTGACAGTACTGCGGGAGTTGCTAGGAAGTTGATCCCAAAGAACAAAGTCCCGTACGTAATTGCTAAGATACTTCGTAATGACAGATTCTTGCTAAAGGATGTTGAAGGGTTTCAAGTTTCTCGAAATCCTTACAAAGGTGTGTGGAGAGCTCAAAACATAAGACCTTGGATAGGAAAACGAACAAATTCTTAAAGAATACTTAATTACTATTATTTGATAAATTTACCATAAGAAACGAACAAATTGTTACAACATAAATGTTTATCTCATAAGAAACCAGGATCAGGGGATCCTTATCGTCAGGATGGCCGAATTGTAGAAGGCTGGTAGAAGGTTATACTGATATATCGATACTTATATAACACGATGACTATGTTAAGCTTATGTGTATCGATACTTATATAACACGATGACTATGTTAAGCCTATGTATATCGATATTCATATAACACGAGAACTATGTTAAGCCTATGTTAAACCAATGTAAAACTAACTTTAAGACTGTGAGAAGCATTCTGTATTAGCGTGTGAAATAAAGAGGAGGTACTGCAACGTTGTGAGTGAATTAATTTGCCTTCCACAAATGGGAAATCAGAAGCTGGATATACCGCTCCAAAGAAGCTCTAGGAAGATGGATGGACCAAAGTCCAACGACCGACAAATAGAAGATTCAGACAGGATGCCATTGTACTGACATGCCAAGGTTGTACCTACGCCCACTTACTCAAGTCAGTTAGAGGCGACCCCTGGCTCCACCACTTGAGTGGAGACGTCCAGGCTGTTAAAAAAAACAGCAAAAGGAGACCTACTTCGGCTCAACAACACCCGAGCCCATAGCACTAAGGAGCTAGAGGAATCCGTAGGCAAGGCAATCGGAGACCGCGCTGCAGTGAAAGCATTGGCAGACTAAGCAGACATTTCCATTAGGGACCTGGATGAGCTGGTCACAAAGGAAAAAGTCCAAACAGCGGTGGACTCGGCTCTTGCCACAATTAGATCCCTGAGAATAACCCAGCATGGTATTCAAATGCCGTTTTTGAATGTGCCAGTAGCAAACGCTAGAAATGGAACATTCATTTTATTAAGCCTCGTTAAGTGGCGTGAGTGATCTGAGAAATTTCATATAAATCTTCTGTAATAGTTGGAAAATGCGACGAATCGTCTAGCTTCGTCTGTATTTGCTGGTTACCTCATATTTAGAGTCATCTGGTAATATACCTTTATCAGAACATTTATGACCTAAATAACTAACCTCTTTCATAAAGAAAGTGCATTTTTCTGGATGTAGATTTAAATTATGTTGTCTACATAATTTGAAAATATCGGTTAAATTCTTATGCTTTTCAGAACAACCGACTACAACTAAATCATCCATATACAGAGAAGCTTGCGTAGGCTGTAGGCCTGTGAATGCAAGTGTCATCATTCTTTGAAATGAATTGGGGGCTATCTTTAACCCAAATGGTAATCGCATGTAGCGATATGAGCCGATCGAAGTTAAGAATGATGTTATGTTTCGTGGCCTTTCGTCTAACTCGATTTGGTGAAAACCTGACATAAGGTCTAGGCACGAGAAATATTTTGCTCGTCCTAATGATCAAGAATATCTTCAATTCTTGGAAGCGGGGATTTATCTGGTAATAGTTTCTCATTGATTTGACTATAGTCAACTACTAATCGCCATCTCTTTTCCGCCGAATTAGGCAGTGATTTCTTGGGTACCAAGAGAAGTGGGCTATTATATTCTGATATAGACGGCTCAACAATACCGTCTTTTATCAGCTTATCAACTTGCCTTTGAATTTTTGGCTTTTGACTTTCTGGCATTCTATAGTTCTTAATGTATTCAGGGGCCTTATCGTCCAATCTCAATTTTTGCCTATAAGAATTATTAGCTATTTAGTTTAGATCGTTTTTAAATAACGATGGAAATTTAAGAAGTTTTAATACTTCGGATCTAACTGGCAAAACTATTTCGTCATCAAATGAATGTATTATAGGAATGTTTATATTCCTGAAATTATTGAGTCTTAAAGTGAACCAATCTTCTTGGTCATGAAATACTAAAATACAATTGTATTTCTTTATGTAGGTGAAACCAATTATACCATCTCCTGGTATAGGAAAATTATTCGGTACAATATGAAATACATATGGTATTGCTGCATTTGCAGCGCACATATCTAATTCAATAGTACCTAGGGACTGTATTGTCCCTTGCCTTATGCATGATATACTAGTAGTCTTTCGTGAATTTAAATTATTTAAATTGTTATTTCTCGATTTAAGCAGATATTCAGAGATTTCTGCCATTACCATTGAATGGGTACTCATATTTTTAGTTGAATAAAAATTCTTAAATTGAGATTGATTTTATATACTTTTATTGCTGGCTGATGCTCAAGGGGGCTGTCTGGTTTTCCATCTGTATATTTCTGACATTATTGTTATTTCGGTTGGAATTTTGGTTTTGGTTTTGGCTTTGGTTAATCCGTTGTGTATTGCGCTGTAGTTTTGCCGCGCTGTTGTGTAATGGTGTCGGTTCCCTTTTGTTTTGGGCGCAGCTTGTAACGCTGGCGGTGCCGGTGCTGGTGTTGTTGTTGATGTTGATGTTCATGTCGTTGATCCACCGTTGCCGTAGTGTGCGGATAGCGCACCACAGTTCTTATAAACCAATCCGGCGTTGTCGTAGTGTGCAGATTGCGCACCACGTTATCCTGTGTCAGCTGGGCGTCACCGGTGCTGGCACGCTATCACTCCCTTGCTGCTTTATTTGTTGTTGGGGGATACACAGTGTTTGCATGTATTCTCGCAAAACGCATTGTATAATGGTCCCTCGCAGTCTTATGGGCACTTCTTTTTCAATACCGGCAGGCTGGCTCTCTGTGGAGGTTTAATTTTGTTAGTATTTATAATATTTTCTGAGTGGTGGTGTTAAGAGTTTTTTCATTCATAAAATTTGTTAGGTGGTCAAGCTCAGTTTGCAACTTCTGTAATAGCCACTTTAAGTTCGCTATTCTCTTTTTCACTTAATTCTTAACTCCGCCTCTGTTTTTTCCCATCACACACACTCTACTCACTCAGTTTTTTTTTTTTTTATTAAATCCAGTGGCCAGTTTATTGTGTAGGCTCCTGCCTGACGGTCGCCATGTATTAAGTTGATGTTGTAGTACGCCGTAATATGTTAAAGTTGTAGTATGCCGTAATAGGTTGAAGGTGTCGCATACAGGGTGTGCAGGGGACGTTACTGAACTTCGGTCGTTACAGAAATTGGCGCCCATCGTGGGGCCAATCGGCTATACCCTTCCTTTCGACATACCCTAGGAACCCATATTACATCCATACTTTAGCTTGTTAGATTTCATTTGTTTAATGTCGACTAATGGCAGTCGACTGTTACATTAATAATAATTGTTCAATAATGAATGTAATGAAATGTTAAACAAATTATTAATAATTTATTTTATTTAAATTTAAAAATTAAAATTTTAAATTTAAATTGGGATAATAAAAAGAAACCGATCCAACATTTGTTGCAAAGGGATTTTGGAAAACCCAGTAAAACCCAATCAGATCGGTGGATTACTGTTAATTGTTGTTAAGTGTCAAGGAGTTAAGAATGGATAGTTTGACCGAATTATGGGAGGACTCTGAATTGAAAGTTCTAAACAGTCTATTGTAATCAGAACAGAGAACTTGAAAGGGATCATGCAAGCTATAATTTGTAGCATACAACGTATGACGAGTGAGCGGATGTTAATTAGTTGACGGTACGTAAGCACGCGCTGGTCTCCGGCTCATGTGTGTCGGCAATGGGGTGGGTAAATGAAACATAACCGTTTCAACTCAGGCTCAAACCAATAATAACATAAATAAAAAAAAATCGCGTGCTGTATTGCCTTACGACGATCGCAAGACTGAACCAGAAATCGGAGACAGACTCGGTCGGAGAGACCCGGAGCTTCAGTCAAAGACCCGAATCCCACGACCGAAGGGGAAGAGAAAGAGAGCAGTAGTTCGGAGATACTACAACTTTATAGCAGCCTTCTGAGCACGCCTCGCTTATTGAAGCGGCTTTTACCCCACCCTTCCATGATCGCCCGTTGCGAGATATAAATATCGGCGATCCCTTTAGGCCCCTATTTTTCACTGCATAGTTGCCTCATATCCATCCTCCATGACTCCCGAAAACAATAGTTATTTAAGCTAAATTCATTTTAAATCAATTTATTCCTTAAAATATTAATGCCTTTCCTAACCATCTCATTAGCATAATCTTTATGTAATGTATACTTTTTCTTTCGATTTCTAAGTAAGGGTAAGAGTGTATCTTAGTATTAATTCTTAACTTTCATTTATTACAAAGCGGTATCTTATTTATTTATTTATTCATTCATTTCATTCATTTGTCATTGGTTGCGAAATTATATTTCTCTCTGAGTAAGTTGTGTAGTGCTGTTGTTGTAAACGTCACAGCTGTTGTTGTTTTGTTTACTTCGTTGTGCTCGCTAGTTTTGCAGTTTTATCGTCGTACTTGCTTGCTTGCCTGTTTTCGGCGCTATAACTGTTTCTTGCTCTCTCAAGAAATTTATTTCGTTACTCTGTTTTCTTTTTGCTCTTCGTTGTCTCCTACATTTTAAAGGCATATTAATTTTCACAATCATGGTGTCGTGCTCAGCAGCAATTTGCTTATGTTCTTCTGATCCTAAAGCGGATTACATTGGTTGCTGGCTCTGTGATAATTTTTGTCACTTAAAATGCTGTGGCCTAACTGTGCGGGTTAGGGACGCCGTCCACGCCAATACTGGTCTCAGATGGTCGTGTGAAACGTGTCGTGTGGCTGAATCCGATTTACGGAAAATCCATAATAAAACCAAACTTGGGTTTTATAAGATACGCACAGCTTTCTCTAATCTCCAATCTGCAATTTTGGAGATGGAGGCCAAATTTAACGCCTTTACGGTTCCCAGCAAACCACCGGCTCCTTTAAGTGTTCCTTTAGATTCGGTCTCTACGAATTTAAAGCTCACCAACCTACCTTCTTCCCAGGCTTCTTCACCCGATCTTCTAAGCCTACTCTCCCCTATACCGTCTTGCTCTTCTAACTGCACAAAAAAAAAAGACTAGACTATTTTTTAGCAGCAAAGTTACCGCACCCAAACCTCTTGCTCCTCCTCTTGTGCCTACTCCCATTACGAGCAACGACAACAACATAAAGGGAAATGTTCCCGCAATAATGCCTGCTACTAAGGCACAGAGTATAAAACCTCTGATTGCGATCAAACCCAAAAAATGTGTGTTTATCTCTCGTTTGGCGCCGGACACTACCATAGAAGATGTACAATCGTACATCCTAGCAAAGCTGCCTTTAAATAACTTTACAGTTGAAAAATTCAATTTCAAATTTAAGCGCGACATTTCTTCTTTCAAAATTAGTCTCCCAGCAGAACAGTTTAAAGACGTTTGCGCTACTTCCTTTTGGCCGCCTGACCTTATTGTTAAGGAGTTTACTCCTAAACAAAAAAGCCGAACTGCCGTTAATCTTCCCACGCTGGCCGTAACTTCGCCAAAAAACTCATAAAATGCAAAGTCTTCAAAAAACTGAACTTTTCATTTCTTCATGCCTCTGAAAATGTTAGGGGTTCTACAAAAAAACTTTCTTCTTTAATTCTATCCTATCAAAATGTTAGAGGTCTCTGTAGTAAAATCTCTAGTCTTTATCTTAATAGTCTTGCCTTTTCTTCCCAAATTATTGCTTTTACCGAAACCTGGTTAAAATCAGAGATTCTAAGCTCTGAAGTCTTTCCAGATATGTATACAACATACAGGCTTGATCGACCTGACCGACGGGGTGGCGGAGTACTGATTGCAGTAGACTCCAACATTGAGTCGGACCTTTTACAACCGGAGTTTCAATTTAACATTGAACTAATTTGTGTAAAACTACACTTTCCCGGTTTTTTCATGTATATAACCTGCTCCTATATTCCGCCGGAATTATCAGTCTACTTGCAACACTTGTCGCAATTAAGACTATTTTTGACCTGTTATCAGACAAAGATCACTTTATAGTCCTGGGCGACTTTAATATCCCAGAATGTAATTGGACATCTAGTGCTGAAGGAAACTTCCTTTTGCCTTCCCGGCAGCATGACCTATTTGACGGTTTGTTTGACATGTCTTTGTCGCAGGTCAATCATGTCAAAAACTCTCTCAACAGATTGCTTGATTTATGTTTCACCTCTGATCCTTCCAAAGTGATTGTAGACAGGGTACAACCCCTTTCCCTTCCGGAAGATCCTTATCATCCTACTTTCGAAGTGAATTTCGACTTGGATATTAGTATTGTGGATAAAAATGAAAGGCCGCGTAATCGCGTGCGCTGCTTTAAGAAAGCAGACTTTGAAAACCTAAATTCTTTAATTTCTCATTGTGATTGGTCTGATTTTTATGCATCAACTGATATGTCAGTTGCAACCACTATCTTGTATAATACCCTAAACTCTGTTTTTGATATCTGTGTTCCGTTATTTTATCCGTTATGCTCAAGCAAACCCTCTTGGTTTACAAAATAGCTGTCTCGCTTAAAAAACTTAAAGAGTAGCTTACTCAAGAAATATAAGCAAAGAAACACACCGCTTGTCTTTTCCCGCTACCTAACTGCTCGGGCAAATTTTACCGTGCTTAACGCGAAATGTTATAAAAACTATTTGACCAGATGTAGGTTTCAGTTTTTTCAGAATCCTAAAAAGTTTTATAGTTTTGTTAACATGAAGCGAAGGTCAGCGGTCTTTCCTTCTAAACTTTCGTTTGATAATGCTGAGGCGGACACACATCAGGCCATGGCCGATATGTTTGCTAAGGTTTTTCAAACAACTTATTCTTCTTCTACGCCAAGCATTCATTCTTATCCATATAGTGTACCGAGTTCAAATGGCATCTTCACACCGTTACTGAATGAAAGTTCACTTTTTAAGGATCTTAGCTTAGTTAAACCAGTCTTTTCTTCAGGTCCCGATGGTATCCCCGCCTGTGTACTTAGATATTGTGCCAACTCCTTATGTAAGCCATTGCTCAAATTATTTTCGCTGTCCTTAGACACCGCCTCCTTTCCTTCCATATGGAAAGAATCATTTATTATCCCTTTACTCAAAAAAGGCAGCAAGTCTGATGCAAGTAATTATAGAGGTATCTCTAAATTATCGGCTATTCCTAAATTCTTCGAGAATGTTATAACTCCTCACTTGCAACATTTTAGCAGATCCGTTATATCCCCTTTTCAACACGGATTCATAAAACGTCGTTCTACCACGACAAATTTGCTTGAGCTGACATCCTTTGTGGTAAAAGGATTTCAGAAAAATCTTCAAACCGATGTAATTTATACTGATTTCAGTAAGGCATTTGACTCAGTCAACCATTCTCTTCTTGCACATAAACTGAATCTTCTCGGTTTCTCACCAAAACTTCTTAGTTGGATTGTGAGCTATTTAGGTGACAGAACCCAACGAGTCCTCTTTAAGAATAATCTTTCTTACCCCGTTCATGCCACATTTGGTGTTCCCCAGGGAAGCCATTTAGGTCCCCTGCTTTTTACACTTTTCATCAATGACCTTCCAACGGTCATACTTAACTCCCGTACTCTCATGTATGCTGATGATGTCAAGCTCTGTTTTCAATTTAGAGACGACTCCTGTCATTTGCGCCTTCAATCTGACTTAAATTGTTTCTATTCTTGGTGTCGTGCAAATCTGCTTAATCTGAACAGCTCCAAATGAAAGCTGATGACATTCTCACGAGCCTGTCCAAAGTACGTATCTTACTCTCTTTGTGGTTGTACCTTGGAAAGAATTTCCCTGGTTGATGATCTAGGTGTCCGTTTGGATCGCAAACTAAAGTTTTGCGAACATATATCATCAATGGTTAATAAAGCTATGGGTGTACTCGGCTTTATTAAGAGATGGTCTAAGGAGTTTGACGATCCTTACCTAACTAAGACTCTTTTCACCTCGCTTGTTCGTCCAATTCTAGAGTACGGATCATGTGTCTGGAGTCCTCAGTACACAGTTCACAAGGATCGCATTGAATCCGTACAGAAAAACTTTTTAATTTTTGCCTTGCGAGGCCTTAACTGGGATGTAAATTCAAGACTTCCTTCCTATCCTAGTAGACTTTTGTTACTAAATCTGCCTTCCCTAGCCAATCGTAGAACTATGCTTGGTGTTGTATTTATTTATAACCTTATACAAGGGGACATAGATAGTAACGACTTGCTTAGTCGACTACACTTCTCTGTCCCTGGTAGAATCACCCGTAATTATCTTCCTCTAAAACTTTCATATTGTAGCTCGAATTATGCCCTGCATGAACCTTTCAGGGTATTATGTTCGGACTATAATAAACTATACTACATTGTTGCTAATAACAACAATAATTCTGTATCTTGCTTAAAAGTACAAATCCTTAACCACCTTTCTAGTAACTAGTTAAATACACTTATCTGCTTTCTAGTAACAGTAGTACTTTTTTACTAACTGCATGTTTGAACATTGAATCGCTATTTTGATTAGGTTTTGCTTACTAACACTAACTCTCCTGATCTGATTGGGTTTTTCTGGGTTTTCCCCAATCCTCTGCAACAAATGTTGGATCGGCTCTTTCATTTTTTATGATCCCAATGTCAACTCAATTTAATTAATTTCTTTTTGCTTTCTTTTCTCACAGTTAAGATTTTACTTTTAATTTAAAATTATTAATTATAACTATTAATTGTTTTTTTTTTCTTTACTTTTACACAGTCGACTTACCTTAGTCCGACTATAAACTAATTAAATAAATAAATAAATAAAAAAAATTTAGGAAATTAACGAAAAATCAAACTCAAAAATGATTAATTAAAACTCAAACATGAGTATATTAAATTGAAAATTCGATTGAAAATCAAAAATAATAAACTAAGTTCAATTTAAAAGAAATCTAACAGCTACATAAATAGCCAAATTAAAAATGTAAAAGAGTACAGCTTGAAGAGCACTAACTCGCAAAATCAACAAAAGTGAAAAACAAAATAAAGGGAAAATAGCCAAACAATAATTAATAAGGATCACTCACAGTTTGTTGTTTTCCATCGACGAAAGATCTTCCGTGGTGTGGGGTAATTTTATGTATGTGGGTATAGATGTTTGCATTACAGTTTATTTCGTTTGTCACTAATGATTTTTTTTGGTGTATTTGTTTAGGTCACTTGTTTTTCGTTAGAATTACCTTTTTATGATCATTTGCAGATAGGCAGAGAAAACAAAAATGGAAACAAGAATTATTGGCAACTCGCGATATTTATATAGATATATTTATTCGCACCATTGACTCTATTATTTACCAACTAACTTTTAGAGCTTTTATAATATGATTTAGAATTATTAACAAATATTTTAGTTAGGATAATCACTGTGATATTATAGTTTGTATGAACTTATTTAAGGCAATCACTGTGACATTTAGTTTTCATGCAAAATTAATTAGACCAAAAAAAAGGCACATTATCAGAATAAATAATCAGGTATAGAAATCATATAAAAGATTTAGAAATGATAATACAACAAAAAAATTTAGGAAATTAACGAAAAATCAAACTCAAAAATGATTAATTAAAACTCAAACATGAGTATATTAAATTGAAAATTCGATTGAAAATCAAAAATAATAAACTAAGTTCAATTTAAAAGAAATCTAACAGCTACATAAATAGCCAAATTAAAAATGTAAAAGAGTACAGCTTGAAGAGCACTAACTCGCAAAATCAACAAAAGTGAAAAACAAAATAAAGGGAAAATAGCCAAACAATAATTAATAAGGATCACTCACAGTTTGTTGTTTTCCATCGATGAAAGATCTTCCGTGGTGTGGGGTAATTTTATGTATGTGGGTATAGATGTTTGCATTACAGTTTATTTCGTTTGTCACTAATGATTTTTTTTGGTGTATTTGTTTAGGTCACTTGTTTTTCGTTAGAATTACCTTTTTATGATCATTTGCAGATAGGCAGAGAAAACAAAAATGGAAACAAGAATTATTGGCAACTCGCGATATTTATATAGATATATTTATTCGCACCATTGACTCTATTATTTACCAACTAACTTTTAGAGCTTTTATAATATGATTTAGAATTATTAACAAATATTTTAGTTAGGATAATCACTGTGATATTATAGTTTGTATGAACTTATTTAAGGCAATCACTGTGATATTTAGTTTTCATTAACGAATTAAGGCCAATCACTGTGATATTTTAGTTTTTATTAACTAATTTAAGACAATCACTGTGATATTTTAGTTTTCATTAAATTATTTCGGGCAATCACTGTGATATTATGGTTTTTATGAGTGTATTAAAGCGATCACTGTGGTATTATAGTTTTCATTATCTGAACTTAAGGCAATCACTGTGATATTGTAGTTTTCATTAAATTATTTAGGGCAATCACTGTGATATTGTAGTTTTCATTAAATTATTTAGGGCAATCACTGTGATATTGTAGTTTTCATTAAATTATTTAGGGCAATCACTGTGATATTGTAGTTTTCATTAAATTATTTAGGGCAATCACTGTGATATTTTAACTTTCATTAAATTATTTAGGGCAATCACTGTGATATTATGGTTTTTTATGAGCTTATTAAAGCGATCACTGTGATATTATCGTTTTCATTATCTTCCCATCAGGCCACTCTAGGGCTCTCCTGGACGAATCTGCTTAAAGACTGAGGTGCTCCAAACTTTGGGTAGCACAAGGTGCCAGAATCTGAATTAATATATTATTTATTAGATTCTGCAAGCGAATTATTTATTGTTCCCAATTTACCTGAATCTGGCACCAGTTATCCAGAGAAAATTTGTTGTTTGTTTTTCCAGCCACTCCACGAGGTTGCCTTAATCGTCCAAAATCTCGGCAATCTTAATCAATGGTAAAATTCACCAATTAGAATTTTGTTATAGGCTTGTTTTTCTGCAATACTCACTTAATATTGCTGGGATATATTAAATATTATTATATTTAATAATAATAAAAATCCTCCTCGTGGTCGGCACCAGTGAACAAAAATAGCAAACACGTCTGTGTTCTTCGGCAGCTCCAGTGAAAAAGAACGAACTGACACATTTTACCCGATAGATCGATAGCCTTGACCTACTTAACGAAGCAAACACTACCCATTGCTGCATTCTGATTGCGCTCAGCTGAGCCCCAAAAGCTCGGTCAAGGTGTCAATGCCTAAAGGGTGCCTACTTAAAGGGGGGACCTAAATGGTGCCTACTTACAGGGGGTACCATGGAACGTTATTTTCAAATGCTAGAATTACAAGAGCCCAACAAAAATCTAAAAACAACCAGTGACCAGCGCCACTTCAACCCCCCCCGGCTAAAATCAGACTTGGTGGAGTCAACAAGGATGATACACGCTTGGAGCTGGTTGTTACTGCTTAAGATCCTTGGCGTGAAATTTCCCAATAAAATTTCCATTCATGTCCTCGACTTCATAATAGGCGGATCCGAGCTTCTTTCTTATGCGAGCTTTTATGAACGAAGGAGCTAATTTGGCACAGAAACCTTTTGCAAAATTACTTTGCTGAAAATTTCGACGGAAAATTTCTTGACCTTCCACGAACGTTATCTCCCGACTGCGCATGTTATATGCTCTTTCGTTACGCGTATGCTGCTTTTGCATACTACGTGCAGCCTGGTCTCGCATGATATTCGTGGAATCTTCCCGATTAAACGATATCGACCGATCTTCTAAACAGTTCAATCGCCGCAATAACTCATATTGAGAACCGTTGGTCAGCATATGCTGCCCAAACACCAAACGATAAGGAGTATTATTCACCGCCGTGTGATGGCTTGATCGAAGTGCGCAACAAATCTGACTTAGATTTGCATCCCAATTATCTTGGGCTGGGCTTATGTACGCCTTGATGGCGGCTAGCACCGATCTATTCACCCGTTCGGAGGCATTTCCTTGAGGAGCATAAGATGCCGTGTGTAGGCATGATGAACGCCATATTTTTGTAACAAGGTATTAAAGGCATTGGATTTAAATTGTACCCCATTGTCCGAAACAACCGTTTCCGGTACCCCAAAACAATGAAACAGCTCCTCCTCTATATATGGCAAAATTGCATCGACGGAAAACTTTTTCACGGCTTTTAGGAACGGGAATTTGGTGAAGTGGTCGAGAACAATAAAAATACCAATATTACCGGTTTTAGAGCGCGGATATGGTCCCAGGTAATCCACATAAAGTTTTTGAAAAAACCTATGGCTCTCTGTTGTCTTAGATAATGGTGGCCTGAGAGTTTGGTTCGGATGTTTCGTACTTTTACAAATTTCGCACTGATTCACGTACCTTCTCACATCTGCCACTAAGTTCGGCCAAAAATAATTTCGACGGATACGTTCTAATGTTTTATTAATCCCGCCATGTGCCGCTAAATTATCTGTATGTGCCCATTTCAAAACGACAGGAACAAGTTCCGTAGGAATCCACAGCTTCCAAATAGTGTCATCCCTTAATTGTTCTTTTGACGCATGTTCGGGTCGTCGAAAAATAAACCCATCAATAACTTTAATTTCGGAAGAAGTAGACAAGCTCCGTTCGACCTCTTCTTTAAGAGTTTGATACTCTTGTGAGTGAAATTGAGGCAACTGCAAGTCAACACCCAAACTATGGTCAAGTGCGGAAAGATCCTCAGTGAAGACTCGGGACAGAGCATCAGGCACAATATTCTGTTGGCCTTTTCGATGTTGAATCTGAAAATCATATCCTTGTAGTTTTAAGACCCACCTAGCCAATCGACTACTAAGGTCCGATTGGGACATAAGCCACTTTAAGGACGCGTGATCGGTTATGACCGTGAACGACTATCCTTTGACATAAGCACGGAATTTTTGGATGCACAAAATAGCTGGCAGACATTCCTTTTCGGTTACTGAGTAGTTACGCTGACACGGGTTAAGTTTCTTCGACATATATATAATCATCGCCTGCTTTAGTTCATTGAACGCTTCGTTGAAATTTGGTCCAGAAGTCGGTTCCTAAATAAAGCGATTGCTTCAGTGAAGGCACAATAAAGAACGTGAACGGCATGGTGTCTCCGTTATACTCAATGGAGGTGTGGAGTTTCCCCAGAATTTCTTGGGACTTGCCATCCGCCGTCTGAACGTTTGAAGTTATAGGATTGAAATGGATTTCTTCCTTTAAGATATCTGCCGCTAACCTTCCGCCAATGCAGCTGATTGACGCACCAGTATCCATGAGACCGGAGACCTAATACCGAGACTCTAGCGTACGGCCTTACATCAAGCGCTCCGATCCCCGCCAGATTGTTTTCAATATGAATTTGATCATAATAGGTATTAAGGCGCTGAGTCGAACGAGATACCGTTTTAGAGGAAGAAAAATTATTGGACGTAGCAATGGGCTGTGATAAGGAAATGTCAGGTAAAGTAGTATGTTCAGGTGGAGCTTGAGTAGAACACTCGGTTATTCGGTGTTGGTCGCCCTCGAAATCATCGGTTTGCGTGCTCCTTTCCAAGGTGCACGCACTTGACCGTTTTTTGGAGTGCAACACTGAGGACAAGATGGCCGATAAGTGTCTGCTTTGCCACAACCGTAGCAGAAAACTTTACGCTCGAACATACAATCTTGGTAGCGGTGGCCAACTTTACCACAATTCCAGCAGGATATGTTAACTGCTGCTAACTCCGCTTCGTCTTCCTCTGACTCACTTTCGGCTGCCACTGCCACTTCATGCACCAGACGGCGCGGAGCCGGCTGAGGCTTTCGTAACCCAAGCTTTACAGTTTGGATAAAGGCTTGTCTGGTACGAATTATATGTCGAAGCTGAGGAACGGTGCTTATCATTTGATATAGCAACTCATGCTGTATCTCCGGTAATAGATTCGATCGAATCGATTCCAGTAACGCTGAATCTGATAATGGCACAGAGAGTTTATCGGAGAGCAAAACTACGCTTTCGTAAAACTCATCGAAAGATTCGCCTTCTTTTTGCTTCCTCCGATGTATTTCTGCTCTAATGCTTACATCAGAGCGTGCTTCTTTAAACTGCGTACGCAATGCATCGCATAAAGCAGCCCAAGTGACACTAGGCATTCTCCTATGGTAACGCCAATACCAGTCACTGGCACAGCCTTCAAATAAGGTGCTTATGTGGCTCATCAATAGAGCGAAATTTTCTTCTAAGGACTGGTTTGTTAATGCTTCCACCCGATAAAGGAAATCTTCGACGCTCAACCCAGATCTTCCTGAAAACTTAAGTTTCCAACTGCCTATTATTTGGCTAACTCTATCCAGCCGAATAACGGAGTCGGTCGGAGAGATCCTCGTTTGACTAATTGGACTCCTAGGCAATTGAGGCGGTACTTCACTCGAAGGGGGCAACGCTGGAGTGTCAAGCCTGACGTTATTTGACAAGGCTGTCACTAGGCCTTGAATGCTGCTTTGAAAAACTGCTGCCAACATCTCAGTTTGTCTCGCAGCGGACGCAGTTATGGCATCAATCAAAACTTGTTGAGACGCATTTAAAGGCACTGAGGCTCCAGCATTTGGTTCTTCTTGAAGCATGTTGTCGCTCTCTTGCTCATCCAGTCTTTGCTGATTACGAGTGCGTGGCATAGTAGCTTCAGGTAAACTTTGCGTAGACTGATGGGTGTCGGTGTTAACCGTTAAATTGAGTAGTGACGTCTGTAACGAAGATTTACACACGATACTTTGGTGTTAAAGCAAACCCAGTGAAAGGTGTGACCGCAACTAGTGGTTAACAGTTGACCTGTATATTCGATCTCCTTTAAGCAAATAAAGCACGTCACGTCTACAATGTTTTCCGAGCTTCGGCTCAAAAACATAATTTAAGCGATTCGTAAAATGGTACGATATTTGTAAGCGTGATTTTATTATAATAAACAAAAAAAATCGCAGCAGAAAAGAAAATACTAAAGTAATAAAAAAATATAACAAAATTAAATCAAAAATAAAATTGTAAGAAAAACATTTCAGGAGTCATGAATTCCAGTAATGCGAGAAATGCAAAAAGAAATTGTTTACCATTACAACCGATTTAAACCTCTCTATTCTCTCCGTTATTTATAGGAAATTGGGACAAAAACACGAGCACAAAATAATTTCTTGATAAGCGGGCAAACCATATAGTAATTAACTTAGTTAATTCAACTATTGATAGGACTCCAACGCTTTAATTATTTTAAAAGGAAAAAGAAGGGATTTCGAATTGTCCTGGAAGTGATATTGATTCAATCTTTATTATCCACTTATCCACAATGACATTTCAGAGAACCTTCACCAAAACGAATAGATTAGTGGTTAGCAGTGCAATATACTCTTTGCTTTGCTAAATCCAACCAACCCTTTTCAAACTTTTCAGTGCAATATTTTTTTCCCAGTAGTGGCAAGTTATAGCAATAAACTCTAGCACACAAGATCCAACTACTAGAAATATATATAACACCTGAAAGCTTTTTACCGGTAATTAATTTGAAAATTTCAAATATCTTGAACAAATAGGGAAAATTTCAGATCCTATCGATGTCGCACTAGTCAAAGATGGGATTGACTATTTATTTTATATAATTCGGACCCTGCCGGATCAAGGCCCTCACGGTTGGGCGCCAATTTATTTATTATTATTATTAATTTGTAGCATACAACGTATGACGAGTGAGCCGATGTTAATTAGTTGACGGTACGTAAGCACGCGCTGGTCTCCGGCTCAGGTGTGTCGGCAATGGGGTGGATAAATGAAACATAACCGTTTCAACTCAGGCTCAAACCAATAATAACATAAATAAAAAAAAATCGCGTGCTGTATTGCCTTACGACGATCGCAAGACTGAACCAGAAATCGGAGACAGACTCGGTCGGAGAGACCCGGAGCTTCAGTCAAAGACCCGAATCCCACGACCGAAGGGGAAGAGAAAGAGAGCAGTAGTTCGGAGATACTACAACTTTATAGCAGCCTTCTGAGCACGCCTCGCTTATTGAAGCGGCTTTTACCCCACCCTTCCATGATCGCCCGTTGCGAGATATAAATATCGGCGATCCCTTTAGGCCCCTATTTTTCACTGCATAGTTGCCTCATATCCATCCTCCATGACTCCCGAAAACAATAGTTATTTAAGCTAAATTCATTTTAAATCAATTTATTCCTTAAAATATTAATGCCTTTCCTAACCATCTCATTAGCATAATCTTTATGTAATGTATACTTTTTCTTTCGATTTCTAAGTAAGGGTAAGAGTGTATCTTAGTAGTAATGCTTAACTTTTATTTATTACAAAGCAGTATCTTATTTATTTATTTATTCATTCATTTCATTAATTTGTCATTGGTTGTGAATAGATATATATATATATATAGGCTCAGTTATAATACATACTAATGGTAGATGTAAATAAAAATTGAAAATCATGCAAAATTAATTAGACCAAAAAAAAGGCACATTATCAGAATAAATAATCAGGTATAGAAATCATATAAAAGATTTAGAAATGATAATGATAATTTAGGAAATTAACGAAAAATCAAACTCAAAAATAATTAATTAAAACTCAAACATGAGTAAATTAAATTGAAAATTCGATTGAAAATCAAAAATAATAAACTAAGTTCAATTTAAAAGAAATCTAACAGCTACATAAATAGCCAAATTAAAAATGTAAAAGAGTACAGCTTGAAGAGCACTAACTCGCAAAATCAACAAAAGTGAAAAACAAAATAAAGGGAAAATAGCCAAACAATAATTAATAAGGATCACTCACAGTTTGTTGTTTTCCATCGACGAAAGATCTTCCGTGGTGTGGGGTAATTTTATGTATGTGGGTATAGATGTTTGCATTACAGTTTATTTCGTTTGTCACTAATGATTCTTTTTTTTTTGTGTATTTGTTTAGGTCACTTGTTTTTCGTTAGAATTACCTTTTTATGATCATTTGCAGATAGGCAGAGAAAACAAAAATGGAAACAAAAATTATTGGCAACTCGCGATATTTATATAGATATATTTATTCGCACCATTGACTCTATTATTTACCAACTAACTTTTAGAGCTTTTATAATATGATTTAGAATTATTAACAAATATTTTAGTTAGGATAATCACTGTGATATTATAGTTTGTATGAACTTATTTAAGGCAATCACTGTGATATTTAGTTCTCATTAACTAATTAAGGCCAATCACTGTGATATTTTAGTTTTCATTAACTAATTTAAGACAATCAGTGTGATATTTTCGTTTTCATTAAATTATTTCGGGCAATCACTGTGATATTATGGTTTTTATAAGTGTATTAAAGCGATCACTGTGCTCTTATAGTTTCATTATCTGAACTTAAGGCAATCACTGTGATATTTTAATTTTCATTAAGTTATTTAGGGCAATCACTGTGATATTTTAATTTTCATTAAATTATTTAGGGCAATCACTGTGATATTATGGTTTTTTTATGAGCTTATTAAAGCGATCACTGTGATATTAGCCTTCTCATTATCTTCCCATCAGGCCACTCTAGGGCTCTCCTGGACGAATCTGCTTAAAGACTGAGGTGCTCCAAACTTTGGGTAGCACAAGGTGCCAGAATCTGAATTAATATATTATTTATTAGATTCTGCAAGCGAATTACTTATTCTTCCCAATTTACCTGAATCTGGCACCAGTTATCCAGAGAAAATTTGTTGTTTGTTTTTTTCCAGCCACTCCACGTGGTTGCCTTAATCGTCCAAAATCTCGGCAATCTTAATCAATGGTAAAATTCACCAATTAGAATTTTGTTATACGCTTGTTTTTATTATACTTAATATTGCTGGGATATATTAAATATTATTATATTTAATTGGGCCGTCAGCCGTCAGAGGCAGTAAGGGGAAATAAATGTAACCATAGCTTTGGCTGTGGTACGTGCCGTCCTTACTCCTACTGACGGAAGTGCGGCTATACTCTCCACGTGAGGGCGGCTGGAAGCAGGGCCCTAGTACGGTCATGTCTCTGCTAGGGGTGCAGACTAATTGTAGTCGGGCGAAGATCGTGAATCTATAAATCACCCCAATCCAAGGCGGAACAGCATACGCTAATGGATGCATGGCCAGGGGGTAGCCTGGTCTCTAGTATGCGGACTCTAGATACCTGTCGCCTTCCAGTTTCATTCAGACTTCCCACGGCACGCGGGCTATGTCGTGGGTGACCTTCCCTTTCCGCCTACTCGTGGGACCAAATTTTATGGAACTAAACAAAAAAACAGAAAAGTCTGATGCGGCTTTGATAGCATCAATCCAGGGTGAAGCCCTCACGGCCGACCCCAACACCAGCACTGCAGCTATTGGGCTGCTGGCTTCCACCCCAAATACTACGGGTTTTGACTCTTGTATTTCTGGGGACTCGGATCGGCCACGAACTCCCTTGGACACTGAGTTCGCTAGTGCTGCTTTCTCGTCCAACAACTGCTCAGGCATGCAGCAAAACGTCGAGGTGATGTCCTCTGACGCTGAAGCTGACGGTGACCTGATCAGCTTTGCTGACGACGCTTCCGTGGCCTCTCAGAGGTCAGGCCTCACGGAAGCAGGCTCCCAAATCCAGACGCTGCGACTGGACTCGGGGAACGCCTTTGTCAAAATGAAGACCCGCGAGAAGAAGCTATTCAAAGCTGCACTCGCAAAGGGTTCGAGCACAGCAGAGGCTCTTGCTATCGCCACTGCGCCCCCCGCGGAAACCAAGGCTAAGCGGACGCGTGCTGACGATACTTTCCCCGAACCCCAAGGGTCCTCTAAGAAGCCCAAAAAGACTCATGTGGAGTCCACAAAGCCACTCTTCAGCCAAGTGGCAAGCAGAGTGAAACTGGGCTTCACTTCGGCTGATCCCACTAAACCCCTTTCACCGGAGCAGTTGGCTACGGTGAAAGAAAGCATCCTCAAGGCAATGTCGCTGCCCTCCACATCGGTTGCCGGTCCAGGTTTCGAGGCCTGTATACCTCGAAATGAATGGCTGCTCCTTGTGTGTGAGGATAGCATCACCGCTGAGTGGGTCAGAGGAGCTGTTGGACATATCAGGTCCATCAGCTGCCTTAATGTAAAACTGTTGGAGGAACCTGAGTTCCCAAGAGCTCACCTCATTAGAGGTTACTTCCCCAACAGCGCTGAACTCCCACCCGCCTCAATTTTGGGTCAATTGGACAACCAAAATTATGAACGCTTCTCAACGAAGCTGTGGCGGGTGGTTCAACACAGCCTTAACGGCAAAACGACGCACCTCGCGATGATGGTCGACGAGGCGTCGTATAAGGTCCTGACGGATCTTAAGGGTAACGTGAAATACCGGTTCACCAGGGTGAAATTTATCCTTAAGAACTCCGCCGTCAGGGTCTCTACCACTCCTGCCCTGTCCCCCTCCCCTTCTCCAACCATTCCCCACCCTATCAGCGCTCCTCCGGCGGCGGCAACGGTGGCCCCTTCCGGAGTGACAGCAGTGGCTGCCGCTCCGGTGGCGTCCACTAGTGCCGCAGCCGCAGTGGCGCCGATAACTGTGGCACCCAAACCCCCAGTCATTGTGGTGACTGCCCCCAAGCCCACAACGGGCCGCACGAGGCCGGTGGTTGGCAACAGGCGCCTCCTCGTCCCGTCAAGGCCCAGTGCAGTGCGGAAACCACCTGCAGGGGTACCTCCGACGTCCGGGGTCGCTAGGCGACCTCCCCCGAGTAGTTCCTCCAGACTGCCGAAGGGCATCCGGGGAAACGACTCTCGGGGGGGCAAGGCAGGTGGCCTTGTCACCAAAGCCCTAAAGGAGGATGCCGAGCGCCATTAAGGTGCTCCAGGCGAACCTGCACCACGCCAGAGGAGCGTCCGCCACCCTGTGCAGGGTCGTCTGTGAAGACTCAATCAACTTGGCTCTCGTCCAAGAGCCGTGGTTGATCGGTGGCCACATCCGTGGACTATCGTGCGGATCATGTAAGTTATTATATGACCGTATGGGTGGTGCCCCTCGCACCGCTATTGTTGTAAATAACGATGTGAGACACTTCCCCTTACCTAATTTCATCCACAGAGACCTGATGGCAACGGCTATTGAGGTAGCCACGGCCGATGGTGTCCGGGAGGTAGTGATCGCCTCTGCCTATTTCCCGGGCGACGTGGATGACGTTCCCCCCACAGAGGTGCGGCGGCTAGTGGACTTCTGCCGCTCACACAACAAGCAGCTTGTGATCGGCTGTGATGCAAATGCGCATCACACGATCTGGGGAAGCAGCGACGTCAATAAACGTGGTGAGTCCCTTTTAGAATATCTATTGTGCTGTCAATTAGATGTCGCTAACATAGGGTGTAAGCCTACCTTTATTAACGCCATTAGGGAAGAGGTTCTGGACCTTACCCTAGTCAGCAACTCTATTGCGAGTTCGCTGGCCAACTGGCGGGTCACAGACGAAGCTACTTTGTCGGACCATCAGCACATTAGGTTCGACCTCCTGGCCAAGTCGAGATCCGCCAGAACTCCTTCTGTCCCAAAAAGACAAACTGGGAACTCTTCAAAGCCTCTGTGGCTTTCAAAGCAGACTCGTTGATCAGCAACCCCAATTCTATCAGTGAGATAGAACTTGCTGCCAACATGCTTCAAGATGTGCTAATCACATCCTTCGAGGACAGCTCTGTTCGGAAGACCCTAAAAGTCAACCGTAAAGTTCCATGGTGGAACGAGGAACTGGCTGCTCAAAGAAGGAAGGTTAGAAGTCTATTCAACAAGGCCAGATCTAACCGTGTCAATTGGGACGTCTATAGGGACGCTCTCACTAATTATAACAAGAACATTAGACGTGTTAAGCGCGATACGTGGCGCAGCTACTGTGGTAGCATTGAATCGTTGCCTGAGGCAGCGAGACTCCACAAAGTATTGCCCAAAGGGTCGTCTAATGGGATAGGGCTTCTTAAAAGAGCAGATGGCTCTTTCACTCAAGATCGCAGGGAAGCACTTGATCTTCTGCTACAAGTCCACTTCCCAGGTTCTGTGGCGAACCCAGATCTATCCAGTCACGATGACGCCACCTTGTCACCGGACTCTCGTGGGTCCAGTCTATCAGGAACCATCTTCGACCCTGAAAAGGTCAAATGGGCTGTAGATTCCTTCGCTCCCTTCAAAGCCCCAGGGGGCGATCAAATTTTTCCAGCCCTTCTACAAAACAGCCTGGATCACATTCTTGATCCGCTGGTCGGCCTTCTTAGGGCTAGTCTCACTTGGGGTTACATACCCATCTCTTGGAGGAGAGTCCATGTGGTATTCATTCCCAAACAGGGGAATCGTCCCCCTGATCAGCCTAAGTCATATCGGCCGATCAGTCTTACTTCCTTTCTGCTTAAGACGGCGGAAAGGCTCGTAGACCTGCACATTCGGTGCTCTCTGCAGAAAACTCATCCTCTGCACCCCACGCAGTTTGCGTATATAGCCGGGAGATCGACGGAGGTCGCTCTCCACAAGCTGGTTGGTAATATCGAAAGAGCCCTCGCATCCAAGAACATTGCTCTGTGCTCCTTTCTTGATATAGAGGGTGCTTTCGATAATACCTGCTACGGGTCTATTTCTGCTGCGCTGGAGCGCAGAAATATCGCCCGCCCCCTAATCCGATGGATTGATGCTATGCTCAAACACCGGAATATTTCCTCTACCTTGGACTCTACGACCGTTTTCATTAGTGCGGTTAAGGGATGTCCCCTTACTCTGGTCCCTTGTAGTTGATGAACTACTGAGCATCCTTGCAGAACAGGGCGTGGTAGCAATCGGCTACGCTGACGACCTGGCTATCGTAGTGAACGGGAACTTTGCCAACACCGTGACAGAGCTGATGCAATCTGCTCTGAACACGGTTTGTAGATGGTGCGAAGATGTTGGTCTAAGCATCAATTCACAAAAGGCAATTATCGTTCCCTTCACTAAGCGCCATTCCGTTGACATAGGACAATTGCACATTGGCGGCTCTCCCGTGGGACTTTCCAGCGAGGTCAAATATCTAGGGGTAACTCTCGATAAAAGACTGAACTGGAACTCCCATTCAAACAGCACCCTATCAAAGGCAACTCATGCCATGTGGGCCTGCAGAAGGTTCTTTGGTAGGATCCGGGGTCTCAAATCTTGCACCATTCAGTGGTTATTTGAGATGATGGTAAGACCCATCGTTACCTACGCTGCCATTGTACGGTGGCCTAAGGTTGCGAAGGTCACTGCCATCAACAAATGCACTAAACTGCATAGGCTGCTTTGCCTCTCCTTGACGGGTGCACTTCGCACCTGTCCCACAGCAGCTATGGAATCAATATTGAATTTGACTCCTCTGCATATTCAAATACAAGAAGTCGCCGCTAGTAGTCTTCTCAGAATCAAGCTTCAATCTGGGCTTCTAGCTACCGAATCGGGGCACGCTAGACTTATCAAAGACATTCCTGGTATACCGACGGGTCAAAGACTGATCAGGGGGTTGGAGCTGGAATACATGGTCCCAACTCCAAAACCTCGATTGCTATGGGCAAGTGGCCCACAGTTTTTCAATCCGAGGTTCATGCCATCGAGTTCTGCTGTCATCTTATTCTTGAGAAGGGGATCAGAGGAGCGAATATCTACATCTTCTCGGATAGCCAAGCTGCCATACTAGCCCTTTCCTCAAAAAGAGTAGGTTCACGTATGGTGGCTGACTGTTGGAACTGCCTTCAGAGGCTCTCCAATAGGAATAAAGTTACCCTTCTATGGGTACCTGGTCACTCTGGTTTCCAGGGCAACGAGCTAGCGGATGAACTAGCGAGGGCGGGGTCATCAGCCCCTCTGCATGGCCCCGAACCCTTCTGTGGCGTGGGGTGGTCAACTATTTCATCCCTTGTGAAAGCATGGGCGGTTAGGTTGACCGAACGCTACTGGTTCTTCCAACCAGGGATGAGGCAGGCTAGAGAGCTTACGAATCCCTCGGTTAAGCGAAGAACAAACTTACTCTCTAGGAGAGATCTCTATCTCCTTGTTGGTTACCTTAGTGGCCACCATTTGGTGAACTACCACCTCACAAAAATGCGTCTGTCCTCTGATGCAGAATGCAGGCTCTGTAAAGAGGACGACGAAACCACTAAACACATCCTGTGTGATTGTCCAGCCTTCGTTTGGATTAGGAGGAAACATCTGCACGTGGAAACCGCAGTTCCCGAGCACATTGTCCGTTCCTCGACAAAAGACCTGTTATGCTTCATCAGGGAAGCGGAACAGCTTTTGTCATGTTAGGGAGAGCATTCTAGGTACAAAAGATCGTTCTGGTCGCAGTGCCTCGCCCCTTCTCTGCTGGGAGACTCCCTCTCCAAATAATAATAATAATTTAGGTCAGAACATGAATAAAAAAATTACCAATCATGTTAGAAAATTAAATGATTATGTTTTCCAAAATCGGTCTTACGGAAACAACGTGATTTTACTTTACGAGGAACAGATGCAGTTTGCATTGAAGTAGGCGGAGCTAGAACAAGGTCAAACGTAGGATGGTAGGGATCTTCAGGATATACTAAGGAATCAGTTCTGGAGAAAGTGTTTAGTAGTATATCAGAAGAGAAAACTAAATCAAGCATATTCTACCGCTACAATTATTCCTATTATTAATTTGAAATAAAGATAGTTCCGATAGGCCATTTAAAAAAAAGAATTATAAATAGAGGGCGCCAGAATACCGGATTGAGATGACCAACCAACTTATGGTAAGTTAAAATCACCAAAAACTAGTAGATAATCTCGATCAGATAGTTTGGATGCAACAGTTTGCGTTGTGGTTGCACCTGGGTTGTACGGTATTTTGTACAGACAAAAATCGTGGCGATTTTGATAGCTGATGTTGTTTTTGGCATAGCGAAAGTTTTTGCGGCGACAAAAACATTTTCTCGAAGTCTGTATGTATGTCTTGTGATAGGGTCGGGGTATATAGGGTAACACCTCCCCCCACAGTTCGAAGCGACGGCCATAGCGAGGATATTGCTGAAGCGGCGATAGTAGAATGTTGCCAAGTTGGGTCATCCAATAGCGGGTGATTTGTAAGTTGTTTCGATGGCTTCTATGTACAGTCTCTCCAGGTTCTGTTCAACTCGTCTTTCTAACGCCACATGAGATGCTTCTTGTCAGCTGTTTCGATGGTTTCTATGTGCAGTCTCTCCAGGTTCTGTTCAACTCGTCTTTTTTACGCCACATGAGATTATTCTTGTCAGGGTATTATAAGCTTATATGTATACAAAATTATTTTGAATCGCCAAAGAATCAGCTGTGTATTTTTGGTACTTTTAAATTACAGTCTTATTGATATTGTGGCAGTCACGATACATCGCGAACAAGTTCCACCAATCGATAGTTATGTCGATGACAGACCAGCTGCAATCGAGTTAGAAGCCACTACTAAGAAAGCGACGCCATAAAGAGCTACACACAATTGCAAAGATTAAAAACTGTAGAATTAAGTGAAATAAATGAATAAACATAATTTGCTACTTAATTCCATATTGGTGACCCCGACGCAAGAACATAAGCGTAACCTTTTTGGAAAATCAATAGCTAAAATTGGCTGATGCAATCACGCACACATTTGCGCACTGCACACTCAGTCTAACAATTGTGAAATTCAAAAGCGCGCAATAAAACTCTGTGAATATGTCTACACCACAGGAACAACGCAACGACGTCGTAGATAACATGGGACAACCTGTCGCATCAACTTCTGCACAGTCTCAGCCGCCAGAAATTTACCGTGTAGGTGTCAAGCCACCAGCATTTTGCAAGGAACAACCGGACTTGTTCTTTATACAATTGGAATCGCAATTTGCAATTGCTCGCATAACAACGGATGCTACAAAATACCACCATGTCATTGCATCATACACCGATTCTGATGAGCGCAAACTTAACAAACTCAAGACACTGTGATTCGCGCTATCGCATCTATTATTGACGGCGACTTAACCAAAGTGTCTCTGGCAGCGGACAAAGTAATGGAGGCTCAGAGTAAACCTTCGATTTCGGCGGCACATGAAGCTAACAACGATCTACTGGCAGAAATTGACGCGCTGCGCAAGGAAATAAAGCAGATGAAATCCAATACATCGACAAAAGACCGCTCAAACAACAATTCCAAATCTATTTCGCCATTTTGTTACTACCACGCCAGATTTGGCGCCAAAGCGAAAAAATGCGTAGAGCCCTGCGAATTTCAAAAACTCACTACAAAAAACTAAAGCCCACTTCGACAGCAGCGGTTAACGAAGTGGGAGCTAATGAAAGCCGCAGATTATTCGTAACAGACAGATCTACTAAAGTCCGTTTTTTAGTCGACACCGGAGCTGATTTTTCCATTTTACCACCCACAGTTCGTAGCTCTGAGACCACAAACAAACTGTATGCTGCAAACGGAACTCCAATCAAGACATTTGGCACCAAAATTGCTTCACTCAACTTCGGCTTGAACAAGATCATGAGCTGGTAATTCACCATCGCTGACGTCACCAAACCAATTATCGGAGCCGATTTCCTTCACGCATACAATCTAGTGGTAGATCTACGCCGTAAGCTCCTCATCGACAGCTCTACAAAGCTTTTCGCCAGAGGATCCATCTGCAGTATGGAAGTAGAAAAGCATAGTTTCGCCCACAAACAATGACCGCTACGAAGCACTTCTGCGTGAATACAGCGATCTGGCAAAACCATGCAACTACAATTCTCGGAACGCCAAGACAGCTGTTCAGCACTATATCTTCACAAAGGATCAACCAGTGGTCAGCAAAGCACGTCGATTAAATCCAGAAAAGTTGGCAATCGCAAAAAGAGAATTTGACTACATGCTAAAGCAAGGCATTTATAGCCCCAGCAGCAGTCAATGGGCTAGCCCATTGCACATGATAGCTAAGAAGACCAAAAATGAATGGCGCCCTTGTGGAGACTACAGACGGCTGAATCATGTCACAAGGCCTGACAGGTATCCACTGCCGCATATTCATGACTTCTCATACAAGCTGAATGAAAAATGTATTTTTTCGACAATTGATCTGGAAAGGGAATATCATCAGATCCCAATCGCACCTGAACATCGCAACAAAACGGGCATCATTACGCCATTCGGGCTTTACGAATTCAATGTAATGACTTGGGCTATGCAACGCGAGCCAAACTTCCAACGATTCATGGATCAAATATTTCGCGATATGGATTATGTAATAGTTTACATAGACGACATCTGTATAGCATCTCAAACACATGAGGAACGTCTTCAATCGATTGCGACAAAACGGACTGCGCATAAATGCATCAAAATGCATTTTCCATCAACAGCAACTAAATTTCCTTGGATACCGAATCTCAAAAGAGGGTATTATTCCAATGAAGGATCGATTACAGACTTCCAAAAGCCAAAGTTGGCACATGAACTCAAAAGTTTTCTTGCAATGCTCAACGTATATAGGCGTTGCTTACCAAACGCTGCATACAAACAAGGGGTGCTACAAAGACTCATAAAAGGCAATCGGAAGAAAGACAAAACACCCATTATATGGAACGAAGAGGCTTTACAAATGTTTGAGCAATGTAAGCCTCTGGGATTTTACTCAAAGAGGATTTTGGATTCACAAAAGAGGCAAAGCACATATGATCGGGAGCTACTAGCAATCTACCTGGCAGTAAAATACTTCGCTCACATGATTGAAGGCCGCAGCTGTACGATACTAACCGATCACAAGCCCCTCACTTTTGCATTTCAGCAGAAAGCACAAAAGACTACGCCTAAGCAAAACACGCCAGCTTAGCTTCATCAGCGAATACACTACAGATATTCAGCACATTCCTGATAAAGATAATATCGTTGCTGATATACTCTCCAGGGTGGAAGCTATTTTCAATGAGGATCAAATCGACTTCGAAAAACTGGCTGAGAGTTAACAAATGGATGAGGAATTGAAACAGCAGCTCCCTGGCTCTACTTTGCAACTCAAACAAATTCAACTAACTGGCTCCAAGGCAGCACTGTACTGTGATACAGCTCAAAATCGAATCCATCCATATATTACACAGAATTTTCGTAAGCAAATTTGTAACTCACTGCACAAATTATCGCATCAAGGCAAGCGGGCTACCGTAAGGCTTATCACCGAACGTTTCGTGTGGAAGGACATGAAAAGGGACATCGCGCGCTGGGTTAGCAACTGCAACAACTGTCAGCGAGCTAAAATCGGACGGCACAATAAGGCCACTTTGCAAAAATTCAACCTTCCTGACAAACGATTCGACATATAATCGTCGACATAATCGGACCTTTGCCAACGCTACTCCGGCTGAGCTTGTTTACGGAACCACTCTACGGCTGCCTGGAGAATTTTTCGACAAGCCATCGGAGGAATATATCGAAAGCGAATTTATTGGGCATTTAAGAGCGACAATGGCACAGCTAAAACCCATCAACATTTCTCATACGCCAGATAAGGTATTTGTTCAAAAAGATCTCAAAACCTGCTCGCACGTTCACTTAAGGCGCCATACGACGGCCCATTTCAAGTTCTCGAGCGAAACGATAAGAATTTCATCATTGACATCAACGGCAAGCGCACAACAGTTACCATCGATCGTATTAAAGCTGCGTTTACAGAAGCTCCAGCATCTTCTCCTGCTGCTGATCAACCAATTAGTAACCTTAAAGCAGGTGTGTCGATTAATTGTGTTTCATTATGATTTTCCTGATTTTAGATTTATGTAATTTTTGATTTTTTGCAGATGTCAGGGTTGTACCATAATCAAGTAACACTCTGTGCATGGAGAATCTTGGGGTGGTCTTGTTTCGTCTATTTTCTTTTCTTAGTATTGTGTCATTAGGTTCTAGTGTATTAGGCTCTACCCTATTTTTGTTTAGTCTTTCTGTTCTTTCTTTAGCGTCGTTTGTGAGCTTGTTTTTTATTCCTGGATAAAGTTTTTCGCGAAATGTATTCAGTTTTTCTAGGTAGTCGTGTTCGTTATTGAATTGTATATTTTGATTTAAAATGTGAGTTCTACCGCTAAAGAGTTCGTAAGGGGTGTGCTTTGTTGCGGAATGTATAGAATTGTTATACGTAATTAAAGTCTATCAATATTTCGTCGTGTTCTTTAGGTAAATTTTGTTGTTTGCGAGTGTCGAGTATTATCCTGTAAATTTCAGTAAGAGTTGAATGTAAGCGTTGAACAGGTGAATTGCTTGAAGATTGAATTGTAAACAGAATTTCTTGAATATGTCGCTTGATGGGGTATGCTGATGCGAATTTAGAAAACTTCTCGATTATAGTAAGGTTGTAGTTGTTATTAATAGTGTATATGTCAATATGAACTATATCTAAGGTTTTTGAAGGAATTTTGGGCATTATAAATGCGATTTTTTGAGGTTGTCTGTCATACTTAAGTTTTAAACAAGTTTCGCATTTTCTTATTAACTGGGCTATTTTGTTTTTCATACGTATGTGGGAAAAAATATTCTCTTTTGATGTGTAGCAATGTTTCATCGATGCCCCTATGGTTATTGTTAAGGTGATAGTCAAGAATCATCTTGTTTTGTTCAGTATTGTTGCTTATTTCTGGGAGAAATGACAAGCATCTTATCATTTTGAACTTGGAACTGTAGGTAAAATAGATGGCAAAAGCTTTTTCTATTATATTAATGATATGATCGTCTGCAAATACGGCGCAGGTTCTATGCGGCGTTAAAGTTTGTTTAAGTATATTTGCAGTTTCGTTAAAATCGAATGATGGTTTACGGTATTCTTTCCTGATCTTATGTTTGAAAGGAGATACTGTTGTAAAACTTGTCTGAGCGTCCAATTTAAAAATGAGTTGTATATTAAAATCGTTAAGAGGTTTTTCGGATGTTGGGCATTTAAAATTTGTTTCTGGAAGCGATTTGTTATGATTGAAGCTAGCGTCTGCTGGACTAAGTACATCGGCAATTACATTTTGAGTTCCTTTTTTATATATTACTTCAAAATCATACTCCAAAATTTTTCATAACGTAACACAATATTTATACCCTTCGACCATTGAAAATGGTCAAAAAAGGGTATACTAACTTTGTGCAAATGTATGTAACAGGCAGAAGGAGGCTTCGGAGATCCCATAAAGTATATATATTCTTACTCAGGATCACAAGCCGAGTCGATTGAACCATGTCTGTCTGTCTGTCCGTCTGTCTGTGTGAACGCACAGATCTCAGCTATTATAAAAGCTAGAGTTACCAAATTTGGCAGGAAGCTCCTGTGTACTATAAGCTGATCAAGTTTATTTCAAATGTTGGGTGCCATGCCCACCGCCCCCGCAAATTAATAATTTAATTTTTGAACTTAATTTATAAGCGCTGTATTAAAGATACAGCTTTCTGACTTTAACATATACAAAATTAAAATATCTACGTATTTTCGAAATTGTAATCCGATCGGTCAATAAAGACAGAAGTTATTTAAGAAAGTATGTGCATAAAACCAAGTGCTTGTGTCAGCTAACATGGGAGGCGGGCGAGCGCGAAGCGCGAGCGCCATCTGTCGAGAATAATTTCAAAGTATCTGCATATGTATATGTCTACATACATAGGAACATAGCTCGAAGGGTATCCCACTGTCGCGTGCCGCGCGACTGTTGCTTTTCTTACTGGTTTTTTTTTTGACTTCATCCTTGTGAATAAATGGGTATCTATAAGATTTAGCGTGTACTTCGTCTACCGTTGGAATTGAATGCGTTACCTTATTTGAGAAAGTCAGTGGGTTATTTTCATTATGGAAGGTGTTTGAAAATTGTTTGCATAACTTTACTAGTCCGTCTTTTTCCTCGGAAGTAAGGTGATCTACTTTGAGATTTTCCAAAGAGAGGTAGCTTTTCTGCTCGATTACAGTCGGAAGTAATATGGAAAAGTTCGAGGTGGTCTGCTTTGGAATAAGGCGTACCTTCGATAGCGGTTTTAAGGTATAGCAATTTGTCGGAGTCACAGTAGTTTATTACTTCGAAGTTTGTAACATTATTTTCTATATTGGCTAGCTCTAGAGCCTCGTTTGCTCTGTCTATTATTTTATTCCTTATTGCTCTAAGAGTGAGCAGTCCGTAAGGCGTTTGATCTGCATCCTTTATGAACGTAAGGATTTCTTCGACGCTAGTTATAAATCTGTCCAGTTGTCCAGGAGTACCGTCATTGGTTGACTCCATTGTGGGAGGCTGTGTAGGAAATGGAGGGGAACTTTCTTCGATTGAGGGGATTGATATTGGTCGGGAGTTAGATCGTGTAACCCTTGTAGTGGTAATATGGGCTCTTAATACAGAGTGGGTAGTTTCATTTAAGTTAGTTGGCGTTTTCTTAGGCATTGGAAATAATGATAACAGATAAGAGAAAGATAATGTTGAGAATATTAATATTACTGGCAACGCTGCATGTCCCCCTATTTTAATAATACGTCTGGCAACCCCTGAATCGAACGTTGCTTGTGAATAATAGCGTAGTCTTTTGTAATCCATAGTCGAATGAAGTTATAATACATTAATATATTATACATATATTGAATAAAGATCATTACATTGTCCTAATAAATCGACTTCGAACAGGTTATGAGCCCAGGAACTTGTAAAAGGAGTGCGTGTGAAATTGAATAATTCGTCGGTCGATTATTCTAGAGTTTCTGGACACTCATTTACATATATGTATATGTATGTATTGACAGACTCGGTGTGTGAAAAACACGTGTTTTTAGTAAATCTTGTGAAAGTGAATTGTTCGTGCGCGATTATTCTGGACTTTCTGGACAAGTACTGCTCAAAATGAATTCGGGAATGTTCGCCATAGAGAAGCTAGGCGATGACAATTATAGTGCATGGGCTATTCAAATGCAAAGCGTTTTGGTACATACTGAATTATGGTCAGTTGTATGCGGTCGTTTAATAAAAAGCGAAAATGGGAGCGAAGAACAAAATGCGCAGTTCGACGCCAAAGACGAGAAAGCGCTTGCGAGCATCATGCTGTGCATAAAGCCATCACAAATAAATAATGTGAAGTACTGCCAGGGAGCGTTGGAAGCGTGGAACAAATTAAAGGAAATACATACGCCAAAGGGCCCCGCGCGTCGTATTCATTTGTTTAAACAATTGTTATATTTGAAAATGGGTGCAAATGATAGCATTGGAACACATGTGAATAGTTTTTGCAATATAGTTGAAAAACTGCAATAAATAGAGATAACGGTTACTGATGAAATGCTTGCGATCATTTTGCTGTCAAGCTTAAATGAATCATTCCAGAACTTTGTTGTTGCCATCGAATCGCGTGATGTCTTGCCTAGTGTTAGTGCACTGAAAGTCAAATTGCTTGAAGAAGGCGAAAGAAGGAAGGCATGTTGTCGCGGTCACATTGCGACAAATTGTAAAGTGAAAGAGAAGTCGACTAAACCAGAAGAAGATAAGTACGTAAACAAAACAAATTTCACTGTTTTGACTGTGGCTACGAATAATGAACTAGAAGGAGAAATGTGGTGTGTGGATAGTGGTGCAACCGCCCACTTGTGTTGTACTCGCTCGATGTTTATAGAATTTTACGAGCATAAAGAAAAGATAATACTAGCTGGAAATAATTCTATTTGTGCGGAAGGTCGCGTTACTGTACGCTTGCATTGGCGCAAGCGATCTTTTGATTTGATCGACGTGTTATACGTGAAAGAACTGCAGTGCAATTTTATGTCTGTCGCGAAAACCAACAAAAATGGACTTAAAGTAATATTTGAAAATAATGAAGCCAGAATAATGGACGGACATGAAGTTTTGTTAAAAGCACAAAATAGAAACGGGCTGTATATATTGGAAAACGAAATAAATAAGTGTTTTGTGTCGTAGCCTATAAGAGCGCAAATAAAAAATGGCACAATCGGTTTGGTCACCTGAACTACACAAGTTTACAAAGGATGGCCAAAAATGGCATGGTGTTCGGCTTGGATGCAAACATGAGTTTTGATATAAAAGAACATGTGTGTGAAACATGTGCAAAATGTAAGATATGCCAAAAGCAATTCGGTAAAAGATCAGAGAATAGGTCTGCGGGCATTCTTTACCTGGTGCACACTGACATTTGCGGGCCAATGAATAAGCGCTCCATTGGCGGTGCACGGTATTTTGCAACGTTTATAGACGATAAAACGCGCTACGTGTCCGTGTGTTTCTTAAAGACAAGAGACGAAATATTTGATAAATTTAAAGAATTTAAAGTATTTGCCGAGACACAGACTGGAATGAAGATAAAATCAATAAGAAGCGACAACGGCCGAGAGTATGTCAGTGAGAAATTTAGCAGTTTTTTGGTGAGTAATGGAATAAAACGGGAACTAACTGTTCCCTACACTCCTCAGCAAAATGGTGTGGCGGAGCGTGCCAATAGAACATTGGTGGAGATGGCACGGAGCATGCTAGTTCATGCGTCTGTTGACGAGATGTTTTGGGCAGAGGCTATTAACACGGCTGCCTATCTGCGAAATCGATCTGAGACGTCAACGTTGCCTGGAGTGACGCCGTACGAGGCGTGGTCGGGCAAGAAGCCATCGGTATCCCACCTGAGAGTGTTTGGCGCGAGAGCGATTGTACTGGATAAAACTCACCGAAAGAAGTTCAAACCAAAAGGCGTTGAATACATGTTGGTCGGATACTCCGAGACTGCGAAGACGTATCGTTTGCACAATCTTGAAAAGCAAACGATTACACAGCCCCACAAAAAATAAAAAGTTGTATGATCTGGGTAAGCGGCATATGCAGTTATATGTATTTTGGGTCGCTGAATCCGAATCCGATGTCAGAATTTCGCCATCAGGTCTAGACTTCGACATAACCTCACAAAACTGAAAAACTTTAAAATATCCCCCAAAAGATATAGAATCCTGATCTGAGCATGCGATATATGTTTTAACATGTATTTTGTCCTTCTTAGTCCGAATCCGAAGTCAAAAATTACGTATGACATCTGAGTTTCGACTTAACCTCAAAAAACTCGAAAATTTTTGCAAGCCCCAAAAAATAATGGGGGGTCAATATCGGGTCATGCGATACATGTTTCTATATGTTTTTTAGCCTTCCAAATATGAATCTGAAGTCAAAACCAGCCTATCACTTCTGAATTTCAACCTAACCTAACATTCTTTTGAAAAACGTCCAGAATTTTGAACTTTTTAATATTGGATTAGGGTGTATTCAAATGAAATATTAAAAAAATTTTCCTTTTGGTATATCCCCTTTTGAGCATTATTTTAGCAGTATTCGGAATAGATTCATATGAGTAATGATTTTTTGCTTCAAAACTGTATTTTAACTAATAAAAAACATAAATTAAATACGTGATTCTACATATTTGCACAAATGCAGTAATAAATTATCAAAAATATTCAAAATTTTGGAAGTTTTTTAAAATTTTTTTAGGTTAGGTTGAAATTTAGACGTGATTGGCTGGTTTTCACATTGGATTCGGATTCGGAAGGTTTAAAAACATATAGAAACATATATCGCATGACCCGATCATGACCCCCCATTATTTTTTGGGGCTTTAACAATTTTTCGAGTTTTTTGAGGTTAAGTCAAAACTCAGATGTGATACGTAATTTTTGACTTCGGATTCGGATTAAGAAGTACAAAGTACATGTTAAAACATATATCGCATGCTCAGATCAGGATTCTATATCTTTTGGGGTATATTTTAAGGTTTTTCAGTTTTGTGAGGTTATGTCGAAGTCTAGACCTGATGGCGAAATTGTGACATCGGATTCGGATTCAGCGACCCAAAATACATATAACTGCATATGCTGCTTACCCAGATCATGAAACTTTTTTATTTTTATGGGGCTGTGTTATTGATGCTAGAGATGTCATATTCCTAGAAGATGACTTGGTAAAACATGGCAGCAAGGCATCTGCAAACATTGCTGATGTGAAACTAGCTGAACTTCAAGACCAGTCAGAGTGTGACACTGTTGATCTGCAGCTTGATGACTTTGTGGCAGATAAGGTGAATCCTGCTATAGAAGCTGCAGCCACTGAAGAGAGTCATGATGATGCAACTGAGGGAGTAGCAGATAAAAATGACGACAACAATGAAGGAGGCAGTAAGAGAGGTCCAGGACGACCTAAGAAGCTATACACTGGTTGACCTGGACGGCCACGTAAACAATACAACGTGGTGAATGTTATAGGTGCCAGATACAGTCAGCGAGGCGTTGGGCACGGGGCAGGCTAAGGAATGGAGAGACTCGATGCAGAAGGAGATTGATTCGTTGCGTGCCAACAATACATGGTTATCGGAAGAGGTATCTAAAGGTGAAAAGCTAATTGACTGTAAATGGGTCTTTGCTGTAAAAAGAGATCACTTGGGCAAAGTGGAGCGATTAAAATCCTGGTTGGTCGCAAAGGGTTGCGCGCAACGTTTTGGCATTAATTACAACGAAAAATTTTCTCCTGTTGCACGTTATTCACCATCGAGCGAGTTACCAACCATGGCTTAGAGGGTAACATTGGTTTAGCTAGAGACATAACTTGTCAGCGAAACTACTTAGTGAAAACACGTCTACTCTCGATGAACATCACAATAAGAATAGTTTTTATGTGCATATGTATATGCTTCATTATATATGCATGTATGCTGTTCGCAGACAGCTCTTATATATATATGTACATATATGTTTTTTTTTTTTTTTATTTATTTTTTTTTTTTATTCAACAAATAGCCTTAAGAAGAAGCAAGGATGGGAAACAGGTAGTAAAAGAGAGAGAAAAAGAAAATATATTACAATATAAGATGGTTGCTTAGATGATCTGCGGTACGGCCGCGAAGCATTGCTACGCAGGATCTAAGCGGATGCTGTTTAGTGCATCCCTCCTGTATTTCGCTGCCTTTCTAAGGATCGCAGCGTCCTCATAGTGTCCTCTGCGAAACTGCAGTCAGCCTCCCACTTTTCCGCACATTCCAGCATTTTCCCAACTATAGTGGATTGACTGATGGGACTTCCCACTTTTCTAATCAACCTCGCCCTTGATTCCGCAAAGCGAGGACAGTGAAAGAGGATGTGTTCCGCGTCTTCTACTGATGAGCAAAGCTGGCACTCAGGGGAGGAATCGTGTCCGAAACGGTGTAAGTACTGGTAAGTATTGGTATCAATCCCGCGATGACCAGTGCGGCGTCATCGGATACGGTTCTGAAGCCACTACAGACCCTCAGAGCTCCGAGTCTATATGTAGACTCTAGGCCCCGGTTATAGCTTTTCTTTTCCATAGCTTTGGCCCAGACCTGTGCGCCATAGAGCATCGTCGCTTTTATCACTTCGATAAGGAGGCGCCTTCGTGCTTGTTTGGGGCCCCTCGTGTTCAGCATTATCCTGCTTAATGATCTGCCAAGCTCGGCTGCTCTAGTGCTGGCATGCATAAGGTGCTCTTTGAAGGAGAGTCTCGCATCTAGATGTACTCCGAGGTATTTGATGGATCTCGCTGATTGGATAACTGTGGTTCCCATGTTCAGCTGTATGCTTTCTGGTACCTTCCTACTGCCTCCGTCTTATGATCCGCTAACTGTAGGCCCGCTCTTCTTAGCCACTCCTTTATGGTTGAGACTGCCGCCCCGCATTTCTCCTCAGCCTCATGGACTTGTTTGGCCACCACAACTACAGCTACATCATCTGCAAAACCTACTATGCTGGTATCCCCAGGAAGCTGCGTTTTTAATGTCCAGGGTGAGCACAACGCAATATTGTTTTGTGCCTCCTTTCCATCGAGTTCCTTCGAGGGCTTTAGTAGCAATGTCCACCACTGTTGAGATGGCATCTAGTGTTGAACGCTGTTTTCTAAAACCAAATTGCATCGGTGACAGATCGCCAGCTTCTCCTATGGCCCATTCTAGCCTGTTTGCCAGTATTTTCTCCAGAAGTTTGCCAGCCGTGTCGATAAGACAGATAGGCCGGAACGATGCAGGCTCTCCGTTTTGTTTGTTGGGCTTTGGGAGCAAGACTAGCTTTTGCACCTTCCACCTGTCCGGAAACCTGCCTTCCTTTAAGCACAGGTTGTACAGGTCCACGAACGCACCTGGGTTTAGCTCAATGGCTAGCTTGATAGCTTTGTTCGGGATGAGATCCGGCCCTGGAGCCTTATCGTTTCCAAGTTTACTTGCGGCTGCTACAACTTCCTGCACTGTAACCTCATGTCCGATCGGTATCTGAATGTTGTCTGGGGGTGGATGCATAGTGATTGCTTGCAACGGTGGGAATAAGGTATTAATTATTGCTCTCATTGTGACGGCCTCCATTGAGGGAGCAAGCTTAGCAGCTTTTAGCTTCTTAATTGCCACCTTGTACGCTAATCCGCAGATGTCGTTGTCTGCAGCGTCACACAGCGCCATGAAACAGGATAGCTTGCTGGTGCGGATTGCCTTTTTCAGTACCCTACGGCAGGTCGAATACTCCTCTTGTAGCGTTGGAAGCTCAGGTTTGCCCTTTGCTCTTTGGTACTGTCTTCTTGCAGAAATGCATGCTCGCCTGGCATTCGCTATATCTTCTATCCACCAGTAAACAGGTTCATGGTGCCTCCTGTATTTTTCTTTTTTCACCATGCTGCTATTGCATGCAATCTCCATTGCTTCCATTAAGCCATTTGCTGCCAAGTTTGCGTCACATGTTATGTGGGGAGGATTAAAAGCTGCTTCGAATTCCTGCCTCCTCAGGGTGTCGGATTTGTAGGCAGTCTGTGGTTGGGAGCGGGTCCTTCGAGTCCGGGTATTGCCTAGTTCGACAACAATGGCCAAGTGGTCGCTGGCAGTGTAGGCTTCGCTTAGGCACCATTTTGCCTGCCTGGCGAGTGCCAGAGGGCCCCAGGTGACGACTCTTCTTTGGGGGGGTGGGCCGTGTGCCAGTCAGACTCTCCCTAGGTCTTTTCGGGGTGTCTGCAGCCGTAGACACTACCTGAGAGACCGTATGTCCTTCAGCTAGTACTTTCATTTTCTCTTTAGCACTGCTACACAGTGCTTTCATCTTACCAAAGGTATCCTTCATACCCTGGTTGATATGTCGAACACCCTTGGCGTTCACCATCTCAAGCACTTGCTCAATTAAGATTGAGAGCTGACTGAGCTCGGTGACGTCTTCCACCTGCCTGTTATCCACAGGCGGGGACCTTACCGGCGCTTCTGCCTCCTTTTCGACCATTGGGGTTGGCCTTTTGGGGACTGCCGGCTGAGCTATTGGTCCCACAGGGGATCTAGCCATTTTCGTGCTCTTCCTGAAGAAGGCACTTTCATCTTCTCCATTCTTATTTACAGTGGAGGGGAGTTCCTCCACGTTTCTTTCCCTGTTCATGTTGTTATTCTTATTGGTTCTTGCGATATTATCTGCAACGGTGGCCAAGTTGCCCACCACCGAGGCATTGCGGTCGCTGGATATCGACGACGGGGGGCCCGCTTGCTCACCCCTCCCTGCACCGTAAAACTGTTCCTTATAGGACCAACCATTTTGATTTATAATGTAATCACACATGCGGTTGTTATAGTCTGCCAGCAGAAGACTGATGTCGCCTTCTCGCATTTGTCAGTCCTTGAACAGGTGTTCGCGGACTGTCCAGGAGATACCTGTTCATTTGATCGGCGGTTGCGAGCTGCTTGCCGCCTTTCTCCGAGAGGAATCGACCCGGCCACTACTAGAGGTACTGTCAGAGTCTTTCCACCTCCCTGGCACCTATCGGAGAGAGGCCATCCCCGTGTGTCCCTTTAGTCGCCTCGTACGACCAGCGGTGACTTACTGAGGTGGTATTCTAGGACCCGCCACCACACGGGTGTGTGTATGTGTGTGTGTATGTGTGTGTGTATGTGTGCGTGTATGTGTGTGTGTAAGTGTGTATATCGTTGCTGTTCCGCTTCGTGTTTCGGCGATAGATGCCTTTTCTGTCGCGTTGAATGTCGATCCCGTTGCAATGAGTGTTGCCGCTGTCCAGAGTTCAATGGGGTACACTCGAAGTGGTAACTAGCGCGATGGTGAGCTTGGCAGTATCCATATTGGCCACAAACAGTTTATTGAGAGTTTTCTCAATGAGTACGGTATGCAGAACTGTAAGGCGAATGCGTTACCATTGGAGAAAGGCTTTCAAGTAAAATGTAATGAAGAAAGAACTGCCAAGGGGTCAACCAAAAGGCGTATCAGTCATTGATTGGTTCACTGATGTATCTGGCGATGACAACCCGGCCAGATATCCTACATTCTGTAACGAAGCTTGCATAACGGAATGTCGACCCGCACAAGGAGCATGAAGTGGGTGCCAAACGAATATTCCGATATTTGAAAGGCACCACAGAGCTGAAGTTGCACTACCAAAGCAATGGACAGCCTATCCATGGTTATGTCGACGCGTACTGAGCTGGAGATAGCAGTGATCGGAAGTCCTTTAGTGACTGGTCCTTCTTCGCTGCAGGTGCTGCATTTACTTGGGAGTCCAAGAAGCAATCGGTCGTGGCACTAAGTACTACGGAGGCGGAATATGTGGCGCTTTCGTCAGCAGCTAAAAAAGCGGTCTATATTGCAAAACTTGTTGATGAAATGGGTTTCGGCGATGTCCCGGCAGTGAAGATATACAGCGACAACCAGAGCGCACTGTGCCTTGCGAAGAATTCCAAATTTCATGCGCGTAGTAAGAACATAGACATAAGGTATCATCATATAAGAGATTTGTATAAGAATAAGGAAATTGAAATCGAGTATGTACCAACGGAAAGTATGATTTCAGATGTGCTAACTAAAATCTTGTGTAAGGTTAAGCATGTTAAATTTGTTAGTATGATGGGATTGCATTGAATATGTCTTTGAGTTTGTAAAGGTGACATACAGCTTTGAGAAGGAGTGTTGAGAATATTAATATTACTGGCAACGCTGCATGTCCCCCTATTTTAATAATACGTCTGGCAACCCCTGAATCGAACGTTGCTTGTGAATAATAGCGCAGTCTTTTGTAATCCGTAGTCGAATGAAGTTATAATACATTAATATACATATATTTAATAAAGATCATTACATTGTCCTAATATATCGACTTCAAACAGAAAAATTGCTTACTGATAATTCCTTATTATAAACTTAGAGTAAATCTTAATTTTAGTAATGGCAACTATTTATTAATGATATATATATTTTTTTTATTTTTAATGTTTTTTTTTTTATTATTAATTTTTAGTTGTGGTCGGGAGTTAGATCGTGTGACCCTTGTAGTGGTAATATGGGCTCCTAATACATAGTGGGTAGTTTCATTCAAGTTAGTTGGCCTTTTCGTACGCATTGGAAATAATGATAATAGTTAAGAGAAAGATAAATTGCTTAATGATAATTCCTCATTATAAGCTTAGAGTTAATCTTAATTTTAGTAATGGCAACTATTTTTTAATTATATATATATTTTTTATATTTTTTTTTATTATTATTAATTTTTAGTTGTGTGCGATGATTTGCGTTGTGTTGAATTAGTTTCTGGAATATAGGAGGTATTAGGCATTTATTTGTGGGTGTTACAAAGTACCAAGCTTTAGTGTATTGAATTGTATTTGTTTTTATCTTAGTTGGGAATAGTTGGAAGTATGAAACCGTTTTAATGATTGCCAGTCTTTGAAATCGGGAATGTTGAATGATATTTGTTTTTGTACTAGTTTTGTATTTGTCTGGTTTTTTTTTTATATTTCTATCTGATTTCTGGCTTAGGAAGAGTCGCAGAAGTGGTGATCAGCGATTGATTCCACATAGAAATACAGGAGCAAATTGATGTTGTAACATATTTGTGCCTTTGAGTTTATCATCAATGTCATGTAATTAATACCATGCTCGGCCGGACGAATTTAGGCTGTGATTATCAGCATTTGATTTCACAAGAACATTTTTATAAGTATTACGAGATGATGAAGGTAGCATTACTATATTTGTGTTATTTGTATTTAATTTTCATTCAGTTTTTGTTCAACTTCCAATCAAAATAAATCTCGTGAGTTACCTCTCGGGAGCTTGAGGGTACTTTGGAAGGGTGAAGGCTCGAAAGAAAACACGTCCAATCTGTTCAGCTTTTCAATGTCAAGTGACTGACTACATTTTTAATTACTAAGTTAACAGAGGAATCATACATAAGAGCTACATGTTGCAGTTCGGCAGCGCCGAGTTTTGTGGCGTAGCGGCAAATGCATTATGGCTCCAGTTTGTGGCGATTTGAGGGCCGGTGATGTTTTTGGCGTAGCGACACTTTTAAACGTTGTGGTTGCACTTGGGTTGTACGGTATTTTGTACAGACAAAAATCGTGGCGTTTTTGTATAGCTGATGTTGTTTTTGGCATAGCGGAGGTTTTAGCTGCGGCAAGAACATTCTCGAAGGCTGTAGTAGATATGTATGTATGTCTTGTGATAGGGTCGGGGTAGATAGGGTAACTCGCCAAAGATAGTTCTACTCCACAGAACACAAGCAATTTGGTTTGGTTTCATCTATTTTTGGACAGTACAAAACAATACACATAAATAACAAACTACTAATTTAAACACAAAATGTTTTTACTTTATTAATTCTACATACCTTGGTTATCAAAATCCATATTTTGAAATGTTTTTTTGTTTAAGTTTGTAATATTGAATCCGACAAAGTTTGCAACACTTTCCCGCCAAATTTTTTAGAAGAAGTCAGCTGACTAATCACCTCACTTTGAAAGTCGATTAAAATGACAGGGCTGCATTTTTAGTAAAAAATATTTATTGATTCTTTTTATATAAATAATCTATTTTAAATATACTAAGTTACAATTAAGATTTGAGACGACAAAAGTTTCGACTTTATGCCACTTTTTTGGAATTTACCCCAATGTGTATTGGTGTCATTAGTCCTAAGGTGAATCTTTTGAATCACTTCGGATCTAGCTGGCAAAGCAATTTCGTTATCAAATGAATGTATTATAGGAATGTTTATATTCCTGAAATTATTTTGGTTATTCCGTTGTGTATTACGCTGCAGTTTTGCCGCGCTGTTGTGTATTTAGCACTTTAATACACTTATGATTCCAATAATGGTCTTTTCATTTTTATTTTTGTATGATAAAGGACCATTTATTTTTGTCTTGATAACCTCGACTGCCAGCATCTCCTGACCTCCTTTAGTGAGATCTGTTAAACGGAGTGCCATGAGGAATCTATTTAGGTTTACTTTCTTGCCGTCAAACTCAGGTATTGTGGACGAAATTTGTCGCACATATTCCCTTGAAGGTTGCAGCTGAGTCCGTCATTGTATTAATTTTTCCTGAATCTGAACTTTCGTACTCTAATAATTCGGGTAATGTTATTACCGCTGGAATTGTCATATCGTGTAGATCCTCTTCTTTAATTTCTAACTCAGAGCTTCCTATGCTTTCTGTATCCACATCTATTTCAACAAATTCTGGTGTGTTGAATATAGTAGGGATTTAAATTATGTCTGTATTTGACATTCAAAGGTTTTCACGGAACCTGTTTAAAAATTTTACCGCCTGTGTTAAATGACTTTTGGTTAGTCTTTCTTTTTCTTTGTGTATTAATTGCCGTGCTTCATTAAAGCATTATACCAATATTTGTTCGTGCCTGTTGAGTGTACCTTGTATTACTTCTCTATTTTGGCTTACACATTTATATGACTTGTCAAACGTAGTGTTTTTTCTCTAACTGGTCTTTTATACTCTGCCAGTCCATTTATACTATCATAATAATATAAATTTATCTGTGCAAGAGAACTTTAAAAATAATTGTTTCTCCTAGATAGATATTATCTTCCATTGTTTGTTTAATTTTTACGTATGGTAAATTGTCAATACCTTGGCTTTTTCGAGTTTCGAGCAGTGAAATAATGGACTTGTTATTAAGTCAACCGTATTTATGTACTCTTCCTCGAATTCATATATGCTGATAAACGTACAAAATTTTCTCAATTAAGTTAATTGACGATGTGCGTTCTTTGTAGCGGTATCGGTTCCCTTTTGTTTTGACCGCAGCTTGTGCCGCTGGCGGTGCCGGTGCTGGCTGCAAAGGCTGTTAATCGTTGTTGTTGTTGATGTTGATGTTCATGTTCATGTCGTTGATCCACCGTTGCCGTAGTGTGCGGATAGCGCACCAGAGTTCAATTTGTAGTTTTTGAGGTTGTTTATTGTGTAGGCTCCTGCCTGACGGTCGCCATGTAATAAGTTGATGTTGTAGTACGCCGTAATAGGTTGATGTTGTAGTATGCCGTAGTAGGCTTAAGGTGTCGTAGACAGGGTGTGCAGAGGACGTTACTGGACTTCAGTCGTTACTGAAATTGGCACACAACGTGGGCCACTCGACAATACCCTTCCTTTCGTCATACCCTTTTCCCCTCCCTCCTATTTTCCCTAGGAACCCATATTACATCCCTACTTTAGCTGGTTAGATTCATCCGATAGTTATACGCAATCTGGAACTGCTGGTTATTCTGGTGAACATCGGAACGTTACCGATTGCATATAGCTATCTGAGTTCGATAATCTTCTGTTTGGAGGACCAATGTAGTTTTATGGTAGATTGTAGGGGTTGAAACTATCGAATTGGTTTTAATCGGCTCGATACCATTCTCTAACATCATCAAACTCGGGATGGCTGCGATTGTTTTTGCTGGATGGTTCGAGCTTCACGCAGTTTTTTTTAAATAGTTTCAGTAATCTGAGCTACTTTTAATGAACGATCTTCACAACATTGCTGTTATGTTAACTAAACCTAGGTAAGCCCTCTTATATTTTATGCATTTACTAAATTCATATATTGAGTATACGACTAGACATTTGTGAGGACTCGTATTTCGAGCCCCACAATAACTTTAATATTAGTATTAGTCTACCACGAAGGTATTAGTAATTATAAGGATTACCACGAAGGTACTTAGTTTAGCAAGCATAGGCAAATTGGCAACAGGGCATGCAGTAGGGAGAGTACACACAAAGCAAGAGCAAGCCGAGCGAGCGCAAACAACAAAGAGAGCGAGCACAAAACGAACAGAACACACAGAGCGAGCGCAAGCGACGGCCCCGCACACAACAAAACATGAGCGCAGCTTACCCGAAAAGAGCGCAAGCACAAAGAGCGAGAAGCACAGCTAGAGCGCGAGCGCAAACGGAATAAATATACACCCGGATGAAAAAGTTCGTACACAAGCGAGTGCAGCTGAGCGACGACAACGGCAACTGAGCGGCGAGCGACAAGAGAGCGCACCGCAAGCGAAACGCAAACACACACACATACACGTAGGAAATAAACACACACCTTGGGAGAAAAATTCGCACAATCAACCAAACACGGGCAAATCTAAGCCGAGCGACGTCGACAGCAGAGGAGGAGAACTTGGCATTAGGAACAAGAAGGACAGTTGGGATAAGACCAGCGAGCCTAGCGAACGTGCGCTGGCGATGAATAGTTAAAATGCCAGTGGTCCTCCGTCGTGTCGGCGCGGGAAGAAAACAACGACAACAACAACAGGGCCGCCAACGAGAAGTCACCGGAGGAGCGCAGCGCTGCGCAGGAAGGCAGCAACACAACAACGCCGCTACCGCGGAAGAACCGTCGCTAGACTAGGACAGATCGACGACAGAAAATCGGGGTGAGAAAACAAAAGAACAGAGCAGGCTACGGTGCTAGGCAGGGTAGTATTATAAGTATACATTAGGCCAATTTATAGAAAAAAAAGATAAATAAAGAAAACATGAACCGAAAGGGCAATCGTTAGCATCAATAACAGTGCCTGTAGAGGCGGGAGACCCAGCGGGAGCACCCCAGAGGAAACGGTCAGTATCTCGGCACCCCAACTGAATCGAGAGTTTGGCGGAAGTGTGGGAGTCGGGCTTTACCACGCCACACTTACGCTCAACTTTCGAAGCAGGCACATGTCAGCGACGTTGGCGGCCCCTGTCTCACAGACCGGCCGTGAATGTCGACTGAGAAGTGCGCGGGGCGCGGAGTACTGACTCGTGGCAAGTGGACTCGGTCTGACATCAGGTCAGGCATCGTGCACTTATTCCCCTCCCCCGCCCGCCGAGGCCGAAACGCTCCCCTCTCACTACCAAGGGGAACTATTCTCCGTCTCACAGTCTCGGCAAATTTTACAAATAATTTGTAAAAGTAGCTCTGGACAGGACCGAGCGTACCTCAGCCAGAGAGAACTACTTTACAGATGGCGCCCGAGCAGGGACTCTGAGACGCGGGAGGATGGTATCTCCGGTGGCCTAAAGAACCACTACAGGAGTGAGAAAACTGAGCCAGAGCGTCGGTACAACTACCGACGATAGTAAAACAAAAGATTTAGGATAAAAACAGGGGGTACAAGAAAAACAACGCAATGAAAACAGACGAAGGACACAGAACATTTGAGCACGAAAAGATAATCAAGGAGTTGGTTAGGGTGACGCACAGGAGTCGGACGCGACAGGACAGGGCGGATCGTCGTTCTCGCCACGAGAACAACAACAACAAGGGCGTAACGGCGGTCTGCGGGACTCGTGCGTTCGGGCCGTCCGAAAACATAACGGGACCCGAGGCCGAGCATAACGGTTCGGTGCGGTCGGCCAGCGTATATAAGGCCGACCGCCGGCGCAGAGAGGGGACTCAGTCTCCAGCAGCGATCCAGTGAACATCTCCAGGGAACAATAAAAAGTTCTTTTAAAATAAAAGTGCTTCGCGACAAGGACAACGAACAAGGATACCCGACCAGGATCAACAACCAGCAGCAGGCACAGGATACAACGAGCAAGGATTACGAAAAGCAACAAGGATACAACGATCAGCGGAACTCAGTCTCCAGCAGCGATCCAGTGAACATCTCCAGGGAACAATAAAAAGTTCTTTTTAAAATAAAAGTGCTTCGCGACAAGGACAACGAACAAGGATACCCGGCCAGGATCAACAACCAGCAGCAGGCACAGGATACAACGAGCAAGGATTACGAAAAGCAACAAGGATACAACGATCAGCGGAACTCAGTCTCCAGCAGCGATCCAGTGAACATCTCCAGGGAACAATAAAAAGTTCTTTTTAAAATAAAAAGTGCTTCGCGACAAGGACAACGAACAAGGATACCCGGCCAGGATCAACAACCAGCAGCAGGCACAGGATACAACGAGCAAGGATTACGAAAAGCAACAAGGATACAACGATCAGCGGGACTCAGTCTCCAGCAGCGATCCAGTGAACACCATCAGGGAACAATAAAATTTTTTTTAAATAAAAATGCCAACGAGCAAGGATACCCGGCCAGGATCAACGACCAGCAGCAGGCAACAAGGACATACGCACAGGATACAATGAGCAAGGATCATAACACGCACAGGATACAACGATCAGAGAGGCACGACCAGCAACAGACAACCAGGATCAACGAGCAAAGATACACGAGCAAGGATACAACGAACAAGGATACAACGATCAGAGAGGCACGACCAGCAGCAGACAACCAGGATCAACGAGCAAAGATACACGAGCAAGGATACAACGAACAAGGATACAACGATCAGAGAGGCACGACCAGCAGCAGACAACCAGGATCAACGAGCAAAGATACACGAGCAAGGATACAACGAACAAGGATACAACGATCAGAGAGGCACGACCAGCAGCATACAACCAGGATCAACGAGCAAAGATACACGAGCAAGGATACAACGAACAAGGATACAACGATCAGAGAGGCACGACCAGCAGCAGACAACCAGGATCAACGAGCAAAGATACACGAGCAAGGATACAACGAACAAGGATACAACGATCAGAGAGGCACGACCAGCAGCAGACAACCAGGATCAACGAGCAAAGGTTACAACGAGCAAGGATCATAACACACACAGGATACAACGATCAGAGAGGCACAACCAGCAGCAGGCAACAAGGACACACGTAAGGATACAACGAGCAAGGTTACAACGAGCAAGGATACCAGGATACAACGATCAGAGAGGCACGACCAGCAGCAGACAACAAGGGCATACGCACAGGATACAACGAACAAGTCATCGGTCGAGGAGGACTCGTCTCCGTCCGGCAGCGCTGGTGAAGTAAGGGGGGGTGTGAGGACTCGTATTTCGAGCCCCACAATAACTTTAATATTAGTATTAGTCTACCACGAAGGTATTAGTAATTATAAGGATTACCACGAAGGTACTTAGTTTAGCAAGCATAGGCAAATTGGCAACAGGGCATGCAGTAGGGAGAGTACACACAAAGCAAGAGCAAGCCGAGCGAGCGCAAACAACAAAGAGAGCGAGCATAAAACGAACAGAAGCGACGGCTGCGCACGGAAGAGAACGCACCCACACACAGAGCGAGCGCAAGCGACGGCCCCGCACACAACAAAACATGAGCGCAGCTTACCCGAAAAGAGCGCAAGCACAAAGAGCGAGAAGCACAGCTAGAGCGCGAGCGCAAACGGAATAAATATACACCCGGATGAAAAAGTTCGTACACAAGCGAGTGCAGCTGAGCGACGACAACGGCAACTGAGCGGCGAGCGACAAGAGAGCGCACCGCAAGCGAAACGCAAACACACACACATACACGTAGGAAATAAACACACACCTTGGGAGAAAAATTCGCACAATCAACCAAACACGGGCAAATCTAAGCCGAGCGACGTCGACAGCAGAGGAGGAGAACTTGGCATTAGGAACAAGAAGGACAGTTGGGATAAGACCAGCGAGCCTAGCGAACGTGCGCTGGCGATGAATAGTTAAAATGCCAGTGGTCCTCCGTCGTGTCGGCGCGGGAAGAAAACAACGACAACAACAACAGGGCCGCCAACGAGAAGTCACCGGAGGAGCGCAGCGCTGCGCAGGAAGGCAGCAACACAACAACGCCGCTACCGCGGAAGAACCGTCGCTAGACTAGGACAGATCGACGACAGAAAATCGGGGTGAGAAAACAAAAGAACAGAGCAGGCTACGGTGCTAGGCAGGGTAGTATTATAAGTAAACATTAGGCCAATTTATAGAAAAAAAAGATAAATAAAGAAAACATGAACCGAAAGGGCAATCGTTAGCATCGATAACAGTGCCTGTAGAGGCGGGAGACCCAGCGGGAGCACCCCAGAGGAAACGGTCAGTATCTCGGCACCCCAACTGAATCGAGAGTTTGGCGGAAGTGTGGGAGTCGGGCTTTACCACGCCACACTTACGCTCAACTTTCGAAGCAGGCACATGTCAGCGACGTTGGCGGCCCCTGTCTCACAGACCGGCCGTGAATGTCGACTGAGAAGTGCGCGGGGCGCGGAGTACTGACTCGTGGCAAGTGGACTCGGTCTGACATCAGGTCAGGCATCGTGCACTTATTCCCCTCCCCGCCCGCCGAGGCCGAAACGCTCCCCTCTCACTACCAAGGGGAACTATTCTCCGTCTCACAGTCTCGGCAAATTTTACAAATAATTTGTAAAAGTAGCTCTGGACAGGACCGAGCGTACCTCAGCCAGAGAGAACTACTTTACAGATGGCGCCCGAGCAGGGACTCTGAGACGCGGGAGGATGGTATCTCCGGTGGCCTAAAGAACCACTACAGGAGTGAGAAAACTGAGCCAGAGCGTCGGTACAACTACCGACGATAGTAAAACAAAAGATTTAGGATAAAAACAGGGGGTACAAGAAAAACAACGCAATGAAAACAGACGAAGGACACAGAACATTTGAGCACGAAAAGATAATCAAGGAGTTGGTTAGGGTGACGCACAGGAGTCGGACGCGACAGGACAGGGCGGATCGTCGTTCTCGCCACGAGAACAACAACAACAAGGGCGTAACGGCGGTCTGCGGGACTCGTGCGTTCGGGCCGTCCGAAAACATAACGGGACCCGAGGCCGAGCATAACGGTTCGGTGCGGTCGGCCAGCGTATATAAGGCCGACCGCCGGCGCAGAGAGGGGACTCAGTCTCCAGCAGCGATCCAGTGAACATCTCCAGGGAACAATAAAAAGTTCTTTTTAAAATAAAAGTGCTTCGCGACAAGGACAACGAACAAGGATACCCGGCCAGGATCAACAACCAGCAGCAGGCACAGGATACAACGAGCAAGGATTACGAAAAGCAACAAGGATACAACGATCAGCGGAACTCAGTCTCCAGCAGCGATCCAGTGAACATCTCCAGGGAACAATAAAAAGTTCTTTTTAAAATAAAAGTGCTTCGCGACAAGGACAACGAACAAGGATACCCGGCCAGGATCAACAACCAGCAGCAGGCACAGGATACAACGAGCAAGGATTACGAAAAGCAACAAGGATACAACGATCAGCGGAACTCAGTCTCCAGCAGCGATCCAGTGAACATCTCCAGGGAACAATAAAAAGTTCTTTTTAAAATAAAAGTGCTTCGCGACAAGGACAACGAACAAGGATACCCGGCCAGGATCAACAACCAGCAGCAGGCACAGGATACAACGAGCAAGGATTACGAAAAGCAACAAGGATACAACGATCAGCGGGACTCAGTCTCCAGCAGCGATCCAGTGAACACCATCAGGGAACAATAAAATTTTTTTTAAATAAAAATGCCAACGAGCAAGGATACCCGGCCAGGATCAACGACCAGCAGCAGGCAACAAGGACATACGCACAGGATACAATGAGCAAGGATCATAACACGCACAGGATACAACGATCAGAGAGGCACGACCAGCAACAGACAACCAGGATCAACGAGCAAAGATACACGAGCAAGGATACAACGAACAAGGATACAACGATCAGAGAGGCACGACCAGCAGCAGACAACCAGGATCAACGAGCAAAGATACACGAGCAAGGATACAACGAACAAGGATACAACGATCAGAGAGGCACGACCAGCAGCAGACAACCAGGATCAACGAGCAAAGATACACGAGCAAGGATACAACGAACAAGGATACAACGATCAGAGAGGCACGACCAGCAGCATACAACCAGGATCAACGAGCAAAGATACACGAGCAAGGATACAACGAACAAGGATACAACGATCAGAGAGGCACGACCAGCAGCAGACAACCAGGATCAACGAGCAAAGATACACGAGCAAGGATACAACGAACAAGGATACAACGATCAGAGAGGCACGACCAGCAGCAGACAACCAGGATCAACGAGCAAAGGTTACAACGAGCAAGGATCATAACACACACAGGATACAACGATCAGAGAGGCACAACCAGCAGCAGGCAACAAGGACACACGTAAGGATACAACGAGCAAGGTTACAACGAGCAAGGATACCAGGATACAACGATCAGAGAGGCACGACCAGCAGCAGACAACAAGGGCATACGCACAGGATACAACGAACAAGTCATCGGTCGAGGAGGACTCGTCTCCGTCCGGCAGCGCTGGTGAAGTAAGGGGGTGTGAGGACTCGTATTTCGAGCCCCACAATAACTTTAATATTAGTATTAGTCTACCACGAAGGTATTAGTAATTATAAGGATTACCACGAAGGTACTTAGTTTAGCAAGCATAGGCAAATTGGCAACAGGGCATGCAGTAGGGAGAGTACACACAAAGCAAGAGCAAGCCGAGCGAGCGCAAACAACAAAGAGAGCGAGCATAAAACGAACAGAAGCGACGGCTGCGCACGGAAGAGAACGCACCCACACACAGAGCGAGCGCAAGCGACGGCCCCGCACACAACAAAACATGAGCGCAGCTTACCCGAAAAGAGCGCAAGCACAAAGAGCGAGAAGCACAGCTAGAGCGCGAGCGCAAACGGAATAAATATACACCCGGATGAAAAAGTTCGTACACAAGCGAGTGCAGCTGAGCGACGACAACGGCAACTGAGCGGCGAGCGACAAGAGAGCGCACCGCAAGCGAAACGCAAACACACACACATACACGTAGGAAATAAACACACACCTTGGGAGAAAAATTCGCACAATCAACCAAACACGGGCAAATCTAAGCCGAGCGACGTCGACAGCAGAGGAGGAGAACTTGGCATTAGGAACAAGAAGGACAGTTGGGATAAGACCAGCGAGCCTAGCGAACGTGCGCTGGCGATGAATAGTTAAAATGCCAGTGGTCCTCCGTCGTGTCGGCGCGGGAAGAAAACAACGACAACAACAACAGGGCCGCCAACGAGAAGTCACCGGAGGAGCGCAGCGCTGCGCAGGAAGGCAGCAACACAACAACGCCGCTACCGCGGAAGAAACCGTCGCTAGACTAGGACAGATCGACGACAGAAAATCGGGGTGAGAAAACAAAAGAACAGAGCAGGCTACGGTGCTAGGCAGGGTAGTATTATAAGTATACATTAGGCCAATTTATAGAAAAAAAGATAAATAAAGAAAACATGAACCGAAAGGGCAATCGTTAGCATCAATAACAGTGCCTGTAGAGGCGGGAGACCCAGCGGGAGCACCCAGAGGAAACGGTCAGTATCTCGGCACCCCAACTGAATCGAGAGTTTGGCGGAAGTGTGGGAGTCGGGCTTTACCACGCCACACTTACGCTCAACTTTCGAAGCAGGCACATGTCAGCGACGTTGGCGGCCCCTGTCTCACAGACCGGCCGTGAATGTCGACTGAGAAGTGCGCGGGGCGCGGAGTACTGACTCGTGGCAAGTGGACTCGGTCTGACATCAGGTCAGGCATCGTGCACTTATTCCCCTCCCCCGCCCGCCGAGGCCGAAACGCTCCCCTCTCACTACCAAGGGGAACTATTCTCCGTCTCACAGTCTCGGCAAATTTTACAAATAATTTGTAAAAGTAGCTCTGGACAGGACCGAGCGTACCTCAGCCAGAGAGAACTACTTTACACATTGTATATATGTGCCCATTGACGGAATGTGCCAGCGTGTCCGTGGATACTTGGTTAGAAATAAGAACGTTTCCTTATTGAATTTGAATTGTTATGTTAAACTTCCTAGAAACATATGTTTTTGTGAACAGAGTTTTATTGCGCGCTTTTGAATTTCACAATTGTTTGACTGAGTGTGCAGTGCGCAAATGTGTGCGTGATTGCATCAGCCAATTTTAGCAATTGATTTTCAAAAAGGTTACGCTTATGTTCTTGCGTCGGGGTCACCAATATGGAATTAAGTAGCAAATTATGTTTATTCATTTATTTCACTTAATTCTACAGTTTTTAATCTTCGTAATTATGTGTAGCTCTTTATGGCGTCTCTTTCTTAGTGGTAACTTCTAACTCGATTGCAGCTGGTCTGTCATCGACTTAACTATCGATTGGTGGAACTTGTTCGCGATGTATCGTGACTGGCACAAGTTCATAGAAAATCGGTCTAGACAGCCACCTGACGTGCGTTTTCTCCCCCCTCTTAGCCCTATATGGTTCCCCAAACCTAGCTAGTGCTAGCAGGGACAAACCAGGAACTGTTGCGAGCAGGGACATTTAACCTATCCGGGGACGGCTGGAAGGACACAGCGATTGGCAACGGGCGTTTATTTTTATGACACACACCAAACATTAACAAACTCAAGAACACTAGCAAACACATACTCACACGTTTAATATTCACAAACACATTCATATGTACATACACACTAATGTTGTAGACGCACACTTTCGTACTTACAAGTATGCATACACACAATTTGCGCACACAACTAACTCTTCATTCATTTATTCATTCCTTTCTTGTAACTCATTAGTTCAAAATTATTATATTATAGTTTTCATTTCGCTTTCATTTCAATTATGTTCATCCTTTTTGATTTCAACTTCTCTTTTTATTCATTCGTAAACACACAGACATAAAACTTGTAACGTAGATAAAGATAAACGAAAGTGATAAAACGTAAATAAAGCAGGGTTGAGTGAAAGGACGATAGATTTTTTTTGAGTTAGAGTATTGTTGGTGTTGTAATTGTTATCATTATTATTTTTCCTCAGCTGTTTCGTCGGGGCCCCAACGGATCGCGGGTGAGTCGATAACTTTAACAAAATAAGCCGATTAATTACTCTCAAACTATCGCCTGACTATCTTTAAGAAATATACTCACTCCTATACAAACGAAAACCAGTGAGACCAAATTAAAGAAAGTAGGAAAGTAACTTGTGTGAAATTATACACAAAATTAAAGAAAAACCAGTAAGAAAAGCAACAGTCGCGCGGCACGCGACAGTGGTATACCCTTCGACCTATGTTCCTATGTATGTAGACATATACATATGCACATACTTTGAAATTATTCTCGACAGATGGCGCTCGCGCTTCGCGCTCGACCGCCTCCCTTGTTAGATGACACAAGCACTTGGTTTTATGCACATATTTTCTTAAATAACTTCTGTCTTTATTGACCGATCGGATTACAATTTCGAGAATACGTAGATATTTTAATGAGCTTAGTATATGTTAATGTCAGAAAGCTGTATCTTTAATACAGCGCTTATAAATTGAGTTCAAAAATTAAATTATTAATTTGCGGGGGCGGTGGGCGTGGCACCCAACATTTGAAATAAACTTGATCTGCGCCGGCTACACAGAAATGTTCATGCCAAATTTGGTAACTCTAGCTCTTATAATAGCTGAGATATGTGTGTTCATCTGGTCATCCATACATCCGGACATCCGGACAGACAGACAGACATGGCTCAATCGACTCGGCTAGTGATCCTGAGCAAGAATATATATACTTTATGGGGTCTGCCACGCCTCCTTCTGCCTGTTACATACATTTGCACAAACTTAGTATACCCTTTTTTGACCATTTTTAATGGTCGAAGGGTATAAAAAGGAGATTAATCAAAAAGGATAAAATATTAGGGAAGTAAGGCTAGATTTTGTTTAGAAATTTATCATGCAGCATGAAGCTGCATGCGCCATATATGTATGTGTATAAATAACATTAAGGAAAATTAAAATGGAGTAAATTTCTTTTTTTTGAGGCAGTAGGGGCGATAACATAACAGCAAAATGGGTAATATCGGTATTTCGATATCGGTGGTACATGGCTGGGTGGGTGAAGAAGGAGAGCAGTACATCTAGCTCTCCAACTAGATCGTTTATTAGGGGTAGTCCGTCCGTCATTTTGGTCTTCCCTTTTCTTGCCATTCCCCCTTTTAATAGTCTTACTACCTGTCGATGTTTTCTCGTGACGTCGATAACCGAACCTGCACACAAAATCCCGCCCATTTTCCCTGAGCTTAGCCGGCTGTAACTTAGACAGGGTGTGCAGGGGAGGTTATTTGGACTTCGGTCGTTACAATGTGATCAACAAGTGGGGCAAACTTACAACTTGTCGCCTACTTTTGGATTCTGGATCTACTATAACGTTGGCCAGTGAAGCGTTTGTGCAACGTGTCGGAGCAAGTCGATGACATACCCGAATCTCAGTGGTTGGGCTCTCAGCCAATCACGCAGGTACCACTCGAGGATGCACCAAGTTGCATCTACGATCTCGTATAACTAATGATGCTGTTCATATCACCACCTTCATTATGAATTCATTAACATCATCTGTTCCTTCTCATGAGGTCAACACAAGTACTTGGGATGCCCTTGCAGGATTGGCATTGGCAGACCCGACGTTTCATACACCTGGTCAGATTGACGTTATTATTGGCTCTGATCAACTATGGAGCATTTACACTGGCGAGCGAATTCCCATAGGCAACAATGGCCTTCAAGCACTTAATACCCTTTTTGGTTGGGTCGTTGTCGGCTCTTGTGACAACGTCAGGACACGACGAAATGGACAACATTAATCCAAGCAAATCGACGATCGATGCATGTGACCCAACCGAACAGCATTTTGTGGCCTCTCATAAACGCAATAGCGAGGGTGTGTAAATAATGGAGTAAGGCTGATTCGCCACCTCTTCATAATTCAATGTTAACACAGGCAATTAAACGATTTGCATCACAAGAAGGCAAGTTTAGACGTTACCCAGATCTGCGCAACCAGTATGTTGATTTTATGAAGGATTATTTTGAACGGGGACACATGGAAGAGATTCATTTGGACGAGGAAAGCAAAAGTCTTAACAAGTGCGTTTACGTGGCTCACCATGCTGTCATGAAACCAGAAAGCACGACTACCAAGTGCCGGGTGGTCTTCGACGGCTCGGTTAAGGATGATACAGTCTTCTCACTCAACGATCGGTTGCACATCGGTCCACCAATTCAACGAGACCTGTTTGGAGTTTGCATAAGATTTCGACAACATTGCTACGTAGTCTGTGCTGATATAGAGAAGATGTTTCGAGGCATTCAAGTATCAAAGTCACATACGGATTTGCAACGCATAGTGTGACGTGAAGACGAAAGATTTCCTCTTCGACACTATCGTTTATTGTCTGTCACATATGGATTATCACCGTCACCCTTTTTAGCGGTAGGAGTACTAAAGCAACTCGCTGAAGATTATCGACAGGAGCATCCTTTGGCTGCTCACGCTCTATTACACGATACGTATGTGGACGACATATCTTCGGGAGCTGATTCTGTAGAGGGTCTACTCAAACTAAAAGACGAACTTATTTGCTTGCTAGCCAAAGCCAAATTCAATCTTCGGAAGTGGAGTTCTAATTGTGAAGAGCTTATGAGGATATTACCTTTGCAAGACTGTGAATACAAGCCGATTGCGGATGAAGACCAGCCTGTATCTCACTTGTTCAAAATCTTGGGATTGCTGTGGAGTCCAAGATCCGATGAGGTCGATTAGTTTGATACTGATCGCGAGCCAACTAAGCGCACCCTTTTGTCTGAACTGTCAAAGATCTACGATCCGCTGGGATTTGTGGCACCAGCAACTGTAATGCTGAAAATACTCTTCCAAGAATTTTCGCTGCCAAAACTCGTGTTGCTCCGATCAAACCTATTTCAATACCTCGACTCGAACTAAATGCTGCTCATCTATTATCGAAGTTATTAACGCTCATCAAGGACTCTTTAACTATTCCAGTCGCTAGCATCGACTGCTGGAGCGCTTCGGAAATTGTACTGCATTGGTTATCAGCACCACCGCGTAAATGGAATACATACGTGTGCAACAGGACAGCAGAAATCTTACAGGATTATCCAAGGAGCTGTTGGCATCATGTAAGGTCAGAAGACAATCCAGCTGATTGTGCATCGCGAGGATTATTGCCTTCCCAGTTACTTGAACACAGTTTATGGTGGACAGGTCCACCATGGCTCTCACAACCTCGTCCAGAATAGCCATCTGAAAGAAAAGGATCTGAATTCGACGTACTTCCCCTTGCTGCAGTGGAAGAAAAACCACAACAAACCCTTGTTGTTGCACAAAATCCGGAATTGAATACAGACGTGCTCAATCTGTTGAGCAACAAGCTGTCATCATGGAGCCATCTTCTGCGGGTTACTTGCTATGTCTTTCGTTTCTTGCATCAACATTGCCACAAAGGAAAACTTTGTAAATTACACAACGGCGATAATTTGAAGTATCCATGTCAGGAGTGGACACGAGGCAGATTCTTGACGGCAACAGAATTACATTATGCTCGTAACAGACTTTTGCTGCATATGCAATGTACTGAATTCACTCGGGACTATGAAGTACTCTCGAGAAGCCACCGTCTACAAACAAAATCGATTTTGATAAAGCTCGCACCATTTTGTGACCCGATTGGATTACTGCGAGTCGGAGGGCGCATTGTGAAATCCGAACTGAACTTCAATGCAAAACATCCTATTCTCGTAGCTAAGTCTTCGGCAATTGCATCGTTATTACTTCATTATTTTCACAGAACTCATCTTCATTCCGGCGTTGAAGCTACTTTCCATATCGTTCGACAACAATTTTGGATATTGAGAGCATGTAACTTAATCAGGAAAGAAGTCTTTCGTTGCAAGCAATGTTTTATGCAACGCCGTAACACAGCACAGCAGGAACTGGCAGATCTACTTGTACCTAGAGTTTATCAAAGTCCATGTTTTCAACACACTGGTCTCGACTACGCGGGACCTATTGCTATAAAATAATCTAAGGGTCGAACTCCGAGGATTGGCAAGGCATGGTTTGCCAAACGCTTTTGTGCACGAAGGAAGACTCCGACGGATCTTTACTCCGACAACGGAACTACATTCCACAGAGCCAAATGGGAGCTGGCGAGAAGTAGCTACAGCACGAGATCTGCAGCAAGAAGGTGTGTCAACTACCCACTGGAAAAAATACAGTTCTTCGTTATAAGAACTACCAGAAGGAAGTTAAGGTACCATTCGCCGTCTACGCTGATTTCGAAGCCATTCTTCAACCCAAGAATGAGAGTGTGAGTGTAAAATTAAAGATTGGTTAGAAATAAGAACGTTTCCTTATTGAATTTGAATTGTTATGTTAAACTTCCTAGAAACATATGTTTTTGTTAACAGAGCAATGCAACTATGCATCTGCTTTAGAATATAATTGATATCGATAAGCTTGTTACTGAAACCTGTAAATGCTAAAAAAGAAAGAAAATCAGTAATTTGTTAGGATGCTAAGAATAAGCTACGCAAAAATAAACTCGCCAACATTGTATGGACACATAAGGAAGTAAAGTGTGCAACCTAGACAAAAGATAATTACAGTCCACTCTTTTGATTCGTTCATCCACAATACTATTCCTACTTTCGCCTAGCTCAATTACCCTTGGTGGATCTGATGTCTTTCTCTGTTTTATTTGGTTTTCTTTTGCGATTTATTTTGATCGTTTGGGTTGTCATGGCTGATGAGCATCGCGAGCGTCGGTTAAAAGTTGGCGCAAAAGGTCGTTGACAAGGGTTTTGTATTCGGCAAGACGAAGACCGTGGTGCACACCGCCGATGGGCAGACACAGTAGATAGCTGGGTTGATTGCTGTTCCCTTGACGTATCACTCGGTGAAAACCGACTTTGAATTTTTAGTGGTTCCAGCCATTAACCAGGGTCTCATTTGTGGAATGGACTTCTGGAAGAGATTGAAAATCACAGATAGATGGTGTGATAAACATGTTTCCGTCCTTTAAGAAGAATGGTCTAGGACTAACGACACTTATCCAGTATTCTATCGATACAGACGCAAATCTAGCAACGGCCCCGTCACTCTGGCCGAAGTCTACTGGCACCTCGTTTTGTAGTTTCTGAGGACCAATTCTTGGAATTTTTCAACTCACTCGGTGAGCGATTTATAGCGGCTGGTGATTACAATGCCAAGCACACGCACTGGGCATCACGCCTTTTGACCCCAAAGGGCAAACAACTTTATAACGCGCTCATTAAGTCACGAAATAAGCTCGACTATGTGACTCCGGGTAGGCCTACATACTGGCCAGCAGATCCAAATAAGCTTCCGGATCTCATTGACTTCGCAATAACAAGAAAGATCCCAAGAAATAATGTTACGGCCGAGTCATTTGCAGAACTATCATCTGATCACTCACCAGTTTTACTTACTCTCAGGCATCGACCACATATAACTAAGCAGTCCTGCAGGCTGACAGGCAACATGACCAACTGGGCAAGGTACACGAAATATGTTTGTACTCAACTCAAACAGTGTCTACCGATGAGGATGTCGACCGTCTGACCGAATCGATGGAGGAAACACTTGTTGCTGCAGCCAAGGCCTCTACCCCTCCAGACACACACAAAATGACAAATCATAGTGTGCTGGGCCTCGTTCTTTAAACCGTATACACAGCAGACATGTCTACAAATTATCAGCTCACAACCTCTACGTTTGCAGACGATACCGCAATACTCAGCCGATCCAATTGCCCATCAAAGGCAACAGAAAAACTTGACTGTCATCTTAAAACAGTGGAAAGATGGTTTGCGGACTGGCGCATTAAGATAAACGAGACCAAAAGCAGACATGTAATGTTTACACTGAATAGACAATCCTGCCCACCATGTACCATAAACAATACATTCATCCCACAATCAGTCGTAGTAACATATCTCGGCGTTCACCTAGATAGGCGCCTCACCTGGCGGCGATATATAGAATCTAAAAGGACTCATATGAAGCTTAAAGTAGGCAATTCTCACTGGCTTATTAATTGCAACTCTCCGCTTAGTCTGGAATACAAAGCACCTCTCAGCAATACCGTGCTTAAACCCATATGGACATACGGCTGTGAACTATGGGGAAACCCGTCAAAAACCAACATTGAAATTATACAGCGAGCGCAGTCAGCGATTCTGCGAACCTTTGTAGTGGTGCTCTCAGGTTTGAGAACACCACTATGAGGGGAGATAAAAATTGTTGCATTCGTTACTTAGAGAGACCGGCCTTATATGGCCTAAATCTAAATACTCCTTAATAATGGAGTCGTACTGCTCTTTTAAAGGAAAGTTTGTCTATAAACGACATTCGTTTCTGAGAAACTGAGCGAGTGCGATGGACCTTGAATGTCCTAATTTAAAGATTTCAGGATTTTTGAATGGGAGAGTTCTAGAAGTGGTGCGGAGGAAGTTATTTTCACACGTTTATCAGAAACTTTTATCAGCTTGGCTGGTAGATCTTCTACAACACAAAACTTGGTGAGATCATGAAGCCTTTGCTCTTTGCTGATCTTGATCCTTGTGGTGAAGGATGAAACTGTCGAAAGATTTGGTTTGGCTACTGGTCCTGTGAGAACCCAGCCGATTATGGTCTCTTGACCGAGCAGTGTTCCACAGATTTTGAGCACAGAGCCACTCTTTATAATAGATGGAAGTAAGTCGGCTCCTAGGAGCACGTCTATTTGAGAGCTCTGGTGGAAATGCAGATCAGCGAGTTGGCAGTTTGGCAAGTCGTTCAGAAGATCCTTGGTTACATGCCAATTGGGGAAGAACAATGGCTGCAGTTTCTAGTTGTAACCTGGGAGTAATCGGGGAAGTGACACAACTTCTGTGGATTGGCTGAGATAGCTTCATTTAACTCAACTACTTGAACATCCGTTCGGAGATAAGCGTAGCCTCTGATCCTGGTTCGATCAGTGCACGTGCCTTATAAGTCATGCCCAAATGGCAAACATTTATAAGGGCAGTGCCGAGATAAACATAATTCTGAATATTAGTCATTGGAGAAGTGGACGGTGAAAAATTAGATTAGTTTATCTAATTAAAGTATTTTACCGAAAACTTTGGGTGGCTGTAATTTGGCGAAAACGAGAAAGATAGACGTGCGTTCGTTTCAAAGTATAATTTTTGATTACTCCATTGCTAAGCCTAGCTTAACTACGGCGGCGAAACGGGGCGAATTCAAAACAATAAAAGAGAGAATTTTATTGCGCTCCCTCTCCGCCCTAAACTAATTTACACTAAACTTCAAATTTTTTCTTTTTAATAAACTAACTTAATTTAACACCGGCCCCGTTGAAGGCCTGTAAGGCTTCAAGCAACCGGTAATGGAGCCAGTTTGTTGTCTTCTGCGACGACGACGAGTGTGCCGTCCTTGACGTTGGGCTGCTGCTGCTGCCACTTGCCCCGGATTTGAAGATTCCGGACATATTCGCGGGACCATCGCAGCCAGAAAATTTGCCGGACTGACGAGTCAAGTCGCCATCGCCGCAAGCAATTGAGACCCGTCTGGTCCGTACTGCACTTTTAAAGGAAAGTTCCTCTTTAAACGACATTCGTTCCTGAGAAACTGAGCGAGTACGTGGGACCTTGAATGTTCTAATTCGAAGGTTTCAGAATTTTTGAATGGGAGAGTAACGACTTGTCCACCCTTTTTGGAAGTAGTGGAGAGAAAGTTGTTTTCACACTCTGAATTAAAAACTTTTACCAGCTTGGCTTTCACACTCTGAATTACAAACTTTTGCCAGCTTGGCTGGTAGCTCTTCCACAAACGGAAACTTGGTGAGAAGATCAATCTTTTTATTTTTAATTTATTGGTGACCGAATAAAATATTTAAAACATTGTCTTTTATTTCAAACTATCCTAAGCACATACAACATATTGTTGAAAATGGTTTATGTTGAATATCGAGTATTTTTTGTATGTAAGCTTCAACTATCTGGCAACCTTGTAATCTCTTATGCTTTACTTCACATTATTATGTTGTTTTACTGAAGTCAGTTCTTCATTAAACGGTTCACAATTCAACATTGCAGGTGTGTTTTATTATCTAAATAACCAACAAAGGTTATGGGCCCAGATCCCTCGTGATGAGTATGTCAATTCAAATAGAAAAACTTGAATTATGACATGTGCAGTTTGTCTATGCGGATTCGTTTTGAATTTGTGGAATGTTGTTTGCAAAAAACAAATCAAACCCGTGGACCAACGCAGGCGGCGCGACGGGAAACAATTGAATGTAAAGCCCACGTAGTTGATGCACAAAAAGTCGTACACAGCATCGGCAGAAGCATGAAAAAAATTGCGCAGCATTCATATGCCGGCGGAACCAATTAGAAAAACTCAGTTGTATCAAAAACTAGTGAGATTGAAAATGCAATCTGGGGATAGTGCGTCTCAGTATATTAATTCGTTTGTAAACATAACTGATAAATTGGCAGAGCTTGCTTTAACTTTGGAAGACGAGTTGAAGGTCTAGTTTGCCTGATTCTTAGAAAAATATTGTAGTCGCAATAGAAACACGCGACGAGATGCCGCCATTTGAAACGGTAAAAATCAAATTTCTCGAAGAAGGCGCCAGATAAAAAGAGAAACTGGAAGAAACAGAAGCTGTGAACACATATACAAAACAGAACAGTAAACAGAAGGACAATCGCCAAAAAGACAAAGATAAGTTTAAAAGAACATGCTACATTTTCCAAAACCGGGACATCGCGCGAGTGAATGCAAAAACAAAAAAACGAAAATTTACCGGAATTTCTGTGGGCTGAAGATGTGCACACCGCAGATTATTTGCGTAATAGATATCCAAGAAGAGTTCTCAATTTAGAGACTCCCTTTCAGTTATGGAAAGGGCGAAGGCCACCTGTAAAACATCTTCGCACCTATAGATCACGCGGTTTTGCACTGGAAAAACCAAAGAAAGGGAAGTTTCAGGCAAAAGGAAGCGAGTATGTGTCGTTGGAAATCTATTTTAGACACAAGCGACAAACATTTGTCTCGAACCACCTGTCGAAATCTTACAGTCGGAGCCGGTAAAGGTACAGAGGAAGAAGGGGAAGAGTTTGTCAGCGGCAACAATGCAAAAGCGCCATTGGAACCGGAGAAAATTTCTGCACGTCATGGACCAGGAAGACCAAAAATTGTACCCACAGGCCAACGCGGCAGGCCCCGAAAACAGTAGAGTGTACTACTAAGTTACCTAGATTATTATTATTATTATTATTATTATTGTAAGGGAGTCTCACAGCAGAGAAGGGGCGAGGCACTGCGTCCAGAATGATCTTTTGTGCCTATAATGCTCTCCCTATCATGACAAAAGCTGTTCCGCTTCTCTGATGAAGCATAACAGGTCTTTTGTCGAGGAACGGACAATGTGCTCGGGAACTGCGGTTTCCACCTGCAGATGTTTCCTCCTAATCCATACCAAGGCTGGACAATCACACAGGATGTGTTTCGTGGTTTCGTCGTCCTCTTTACAGAGCCTGCATTCTGCATCCGAGGACGAATTTTTTTGAGGTGATAGTTCACCAAGTGGTGTCCACTAAGGTAGCCAACAAGGAGATAGAGAACTCTCCGAGAGAGTAGGTATGTTCTTCGCTTAATCGAGGGATTCGTAAGCTCTCTGGCCTGCCTCATCCCTGGTTGAAAGAACCAGTAGCGTCCGGTCAGCCTATTCGCCCATGTTTTCACAAGGGATGAAATAGTTGACCACCCCACGCCGCAGAAGTGTTCGGGACCATGCAGAGGGGCTGATGACCCCGCTCGTTGCCCGGGAAACCAGAGTGTCCAGGTACCCATAGAAGGGTAACTTTGTTTCTGTTGGAAAGCCTCTGGAGACAGTTCCAACAGTCGGCCACCATACGTGAACCTACTCTTTTTAAGGAGAGGGCTAGTATGGCAGCTTGGCTGTCCGAGAAGATGTAGATGTTCGCTCCTCTGATCCCCTTCTCAAGGATAAGACGACAGCAGAACTCGATGGCATGAACCTCGGATTGAAAAACCGTGGGCCACTTGCCCATAGCAATCGAGCTTTTGGAGTTGGGACCATGTATCCCGGCTCCAACCCCCTGATCAGTCTTTGACCCGTCAGTAGACCAGTGCAATGTGCAATTAACCTATGTCAACGAGATGGCGCTTAGTGAAGGGAACAATAATTGCCTTTTGTGGATTTATGCTCAGACCTACATCTACGCACCATCTACTAACCGTGTTCAGAGCAGATTGCATCAGCTCTGTCACGGTGTTGGCAAAGTTCCCATTCACTATGAGCGCCAGGTCGTCAGCGTAGCCGATTGCTTCCACGCCCTGTTCCGCAAGAATACTCAGTAGTTCATCAACTACTAGGGACCAGAGTAAGGGGGATAAAACCCCTCCCTGGGGACAACCCTTAACCGCACTAATGAAAGCAGTCGTGGAGTCCAAGGTAGAGGAAATAGTCCGGTGTTTGAGCATAGCATCAATCCATCGGATTAGAGGACGGGCGATATTTCTGCGCTCCAGCTCAGCAGAAATAGACCCGTAGCCGGTATTATCGAAAGCACCCTCTATATCAAGAAAAGAGCACAGAGCAATGTTCTTGGATACGAGGGCTCTTTCGATTTTGCCCACTAGTTTGTGAAGAGCGACCTCCGTCAATCTTCCGGCAATATACGCAAATTGCGTGGGATGCAGAGGATAAGTTTTCTGCAGAGAACACCGAATGTGCTGGTCTACGAGCCTCGAAACCTGGACCGGCAACCGATGTGGAGGGCAGCGACATTGCTTTCAGGATGCTGTCTTGCACCGTAGCCAACTGCTCCGGTGAAAGGGGTTTAGTGGGATCAGCCGAAGTGAAGCCCAGTTTCACTCTGTTTTCCACTTGGCTGAAGAGTGGCTTTGTGGACTCCAGTTACCTAGATAGTTCGGATGACATTGAAATACTGAAATCAGTTCCAGAAACGTTGAGCAGTAAATATGTAACTGGCAAGATTTGATGCAAACGGAAATGGACGCTTTAAGAAAGAACGAGACATGCGACTTGGTGGACCTACCTCCCAAACAAAAAGTTTTTCGGTTGGCAATAGGGGGAAACTCTAGACGATCCTTCAATTTCTTTTTTCAAGCTTAATTTCAGGCCAGTGGCATGAAATTAAACTTGAGGGTGTGAGGATTTTTTTTAGGGTATACCAATTGTGCAAATGTATGTAACAGGCAGAAGGAGGCGTGCCAGACCCCATATAGTATATATATTCTTGCTCAGGATCACTAGCCGAGTCGATTGAGCCATGTCTGTCTGTCTTTCCGGATGTCCGGATGTATGGATGACCAGATGAACACACAGATCTCAGCTATTATAAGAGCTAGAGTTACCAAATTTGGCATGAACATTTCTGTGTAGCCGGCGCAGATCAAGTTTATTTCAAATGTTGGGTGCCACGCCCACCGCCCCCGCAAATTAATAATTTAATTTTTGAACTTAATTTATAAGCGCTGTATTAAAGATTAAGCTTTCTGACGTATTCTACGTATTCTCGAAATTGTAATCCGATCGGTCAATAAAGACAGAAGTTATTTAAGAAAGTATGTGCATAAAACCAAGTGCTTGTGTCAGCTAACAAAGGAAGCGGGCGAGCGCGAAGCGCGAACGCCATCTGTCGAGAATAATTTCAAATTATGTGCATATGTATATGTCTACATACATAGGAACATAGGTCGAAGGGTAGCCCACTGTCGCGTGCCGCGCGACTGTTGCTTTTCTTACTGGTTTGTTATGTTTTTATTTAGTGAGCAATTTGCTTACAAATTTAATAAGTGGTTCGAACCGCAGGAATTCAAATTTAAATTTGAATTCGAACCACGGTTTTCACCACACCCAGAGTCGCACCGATAATCGACCGGTCTGGCAACTCCAAATCGGAAGTGCAGTGGGGATATATCGATTGCCTGGACCACCTATCGTGCTCGGTATTTTTCTCTTCACTAATTGAAAACTGAAAAGCACGCGTCGTGAAAATTTTCTAGCGTGAAAGAAATTCCCATAAAATTAAAAAGTTAAAAAAGAAAAATTAAAAAGTTTTTGCTGAAAAGCATCCCAGCGTGCAGCGCTATACTGTTTGTGGGTGTTCGAGACCAAACCTGAGTACAAGCTCTCCAAATCATTGGTTGGCAGCTTCGAACCTCGCTCTTGCCTTTTAGTGATCCGCGTGTGGCCAGAGGAGCACTAGAGCTTTCGCGCCTTTTTTCTTTGAAGGCGGCAGTGCATGCCTGCCCCACCCCCCACCCCAAATTCTGTGCCACACGTCAGCCCTCGCTTCATTGTTTTTGCTGCAGGGTAGTGGTGCTGAAGCACAATACATAGCTGCGGTCATTTGTAATGTAATGTAATGTAAAATAATTTGCTTCTTGGCTCTTAGCCAGTTCATCTCCAACTGTCTCTTTATTGCGAAAATATTCTTTGCTTAAGTCTAATACATAATGGTTTTTAAATATATATATGTGCAAGCGTATATAAGGCAATTTTATATAGAGTGCTTGCGCAGCAGTTCTCACGCTGCGCCTCTAACCGTCTCATACATAATTGAGCGGTCATATTACATTTGCACTTAATGCTTGCATATATACGCTTATACAATGTTGCTACATACTCTATATTAGACAGGGTATGTGCATTTGTGTATCTTACTACACCTCCCTTTTTTTAAAAAATAACGTAGTATATGTAGTTATTTTAGTTTGTATTTATATATTAATAAAAAATTGTATTATTATTTTTTTTGTATTGTAACTAAATATTTAGTGAGATCACATATAATTGTGACTGCGTACTCATTTCCATTCTCATTACGAGGTAATGGTCCAATGGTATCGATTAAAACAGTGTCAAAAGCTACACTTGGTGTACTAGTAATCACCATGGGTGCTTTTATATGTTTTGTAATTTTTGCTAATTGGCAATTTGTACAATTTTTCACATACTTAGTTATGTCTTTGTTCATTTTTGGCCAATAATAATATTTCTTAATTTTAAACAGGGTTCTCGAGATTCCTGTGTGGCCTCCTTCTATTGGGTCATTGTGATATTTGATCAGGATTGCTTTTATTTTAGCTATGTCATTTTGGTCTATGCGTGTCACTTTGTTTAATAGCGCTATTTTTATTTCTTTTAAGTATTTGTTGCCCATATTTTTAAATTCTGTGAGTGATACCAGTTTTAAGATCTGCTCACTTTGTGACATCTGAAAATTAACAATGTTATGCACACCGGCTTCTTTATTAAGCCTTTGAAAGAATTGACCTAAGTCACATTTTCCATTGGAATACAAATCGCTAATTTTGAATTGAGTGATCGTTCTCTTTTTCTGTTTCAATAAACAGTCAAAGTTATTAAATTTCAATTCTACATATTCTGATACGTCGTTATTGCTAACGACTTCATAGACCTTGGGCTCTATTAATTTCTTATTCAATTTTTTTTCATCTGCGCAGATGTTTTCCTGTCTTTTTGATGCCCTTGTTTGTACCATTAAGATACTTCTGTTCATTTCGATTAGTTTGCCGATGGTTATTCTTGATAACGCATCGGCAATATAATTTTCTTTCCCCTTGAGATATTCTACAGTAAATTGATATTCTTCTAAATCTAGTCTCATTCTTGTTAGTTTTGACGTTGGGTTTTTCATTGAAAACAAATACGTCAGGGGTCTATGGTCTGTCTTAACTACGAAATGCCTTCCATAAACGTATGGTCTGAAGTGTTTTATTGCCCAATGTATAGCAGCTAATTCCTGCTCCGTAGTAGATTTATTACTTTCACCTTTAGTGAAAGATCTTGATGCGTATGCAATTGGTAATTGCACACCGTTATGTTCTTGCGAAAGTACCGCACCACATGCATGTTTACTTGCATCTGTGGTTATGCAAAATTCTTTGCTAAAATCTGGGTACTGCAATAATGTCGGTTTCATTAATGCTTTTTTAAAGTATTTAAATGCGTTTTCGCATTCCTGAGTCCATTTGAATTGGACATTCTTTTTGCACAATTTAGTCAAATGACGAGAATGTTGTGCGAAGTTATTAATAAATCTTCTGTAATAATTACAGAACGCGACGAAACGTCGTGCACTATCTGCGTCTGTGGGAGTTGGATAGTTTTTTATAACTTCATATTTTTTATCATCTGGAAGTATACCATGGTCAGTGCATTTATGCCCGAGGTATGTTACTTCGTGCATGAAAAATGAACATTTCTCTGGATTAAGTTTTAGATTATGTTTTCTACATAATTCGAATATGTTTGTTAGGTTTTTGAGCATATGTTGCTCGGAGCAACCGATGACTACTAAGTCATCCATATAGAGAAATGCTTGAGATGGTTCTAGACCAGAGAATGCTAGTGTCATCATTCGCATAAATGAATTTGGTGCAACTTTTTAGACCATATGGTAGTCGTGTGAAACGATAAGAGCCTGAGCTCGTTGAAAACGATGTTATATTCCTAGATTTTTGTTCTAGTTCTATTTGATGAAATCCAGACATAAGGTCTAGACACGAAAAGTATTTCGCTCTGCCTAATTGGTCTAATATTTCGTCTATTCTGGGCAGTGGATATTTGTCTGCCAATAACTTCTTATTTATTTGTCGATAGTCTACTACTAATCGCCATCGTTTCTCCTTTGAGTTGTGGAGTGATTTCTTGGGTACCAAGAGAAGTGGGCTGTTATATTCTGATAAAGATGGTTCTACTATACCATCTTTTATTAGTTTATTGACATGTTTGTTTATTTCTGGCTTTTCAGATTCTGCATTTCTATAGTTTTTTATGTATACTGGGGTCTTATCAGCTAATCTTAACTTTTGTTTATAGAAATTGTTACTAGTGATTGCTTCCGTCTCTAAACCAAATATGTCACTGTATTTGGTACAAAGATCTGTAAGTTCTGCTTTAAATTGAACTGGGAATCTTAATTTGTTTAGTACATCCTGAGTTCTGTTTGGCTTTTTGTTTGTATTTTCTATTATTTCGTAGTCTGTTAACGACTCGAATTTTATATTTTGGTTTTCAATTTTTACATTGAAGTTAGTTGTATTGATTATACGTATTATTGCGTTATTACTTGTTACTATACTGTTGGCTATTAATACCCCAGGTTGAATTTCCTGGTTGGGTACTAATACAGTATTTTCGCTAGTGGGAAGTATGATTTTTCTCATCACTTCTGCTCTAGCTGGTAATAATATTGAGTTGTCAATATCATTATGTAACAATTGTACATGAATTTGATAATGAATAGATCGTGGTCGCATAATGAATTCATCGTGCTGATAATCTATTATGCAGTTAAATTTTCTTATAAAGTCAAGTCCGAGAATTCCGTCACAAGGTACGGGAAATTCGGTATGTACGATTTGGAAATTGTGACTGATTATGAAATAATCGAAAAGTAGATCAATTTGTGCCTGTCCTATTGATTCTATTGAGCCCTGGCCTATGCCGGTTATATTTGTTATTGTACTATTGTCTATGGCTGAGCCTATACTGTTATTTTTCAGTATAGAAATGCTCGCTCCTGTGTCAATTAATAAGGTTAATGGATTATTAGTATATCCATTTCTGATTTGAATGAGACTGCTGAGGTTTAGATTTATATTAAGTATTTTACTTATTGTTGGTTGCTCAAGGGGTTTGGCTGGTTTTCCGATGTCCCTTCGGTTACTCGGATTGTATTATTATTGGCATTTCCTCTATTTGAGTTGCCTCTGTATGGGCCACCTCGAGAATTGCCTCTATTTGAATTATAGTGGTTATTTCCATTATAATTGCTATAGTTGTTATGTCTACGGCCTCTATTATTATTTCTTCCTCTGTAGTTGCCTCTGCCGCGGTTTCCACCGCGTTGAGAACAGTTTTGGTAATATAATACCGGGTTATTTTGACCTGTTGCAGCGTTGCAGTTATCTATAAATTTAGATACGGCATCATTCATATTATTGAATATGCCTGCCTGCATATTATTTCTGACTGTCTCTATCGTGCATCCCTTGATCATTGATTTAACAGCCTGTGCTGTTGTGTATTTTGCTGCTATTTCCGGTGATAGACCGTCACTAAGGTAAGCTCCTTCTAAGGCTTTAGCTATTTCTTCTATTTCTTTGACGTAAACATTTCCCGTTTTGCCTCTCTGTTGAATATTTAGGAGTTTGGCAGATATGACTTCTACCGAATCTCCTTTAATTCTACCAGACAACTTAGCAATTACTGCGGCGATTGTTAGCTCGTCAGTTATTAAATCTCTAGCGTGTCCCTTAAGTTTTGTTTTTATAATATTAACTGCTGTTGTTTCATAGTCGCCTTTTATTGAGTCTACTAAGTTCAATGCGTCTATGAAACTTTTTAAATTTTCGGGCTTGCCATCGTATTCATGTAGTAGAGACGAGGCTATTTTTAAAAATTCTATAGTTGATTGAGCCATTGTGATTACTTCAAGTTTTTCTACCTCTGAGTTTGAATACTCTGACTCTAGAGTGTCAGTTTGTGTTTCTATTGATATTTGGGTTGTTTTTTGTGTTTCTCTATCACCTGTTAGTATATCTGGGTCGAACTTTGCTAATTCTCCTACTATTGGTGGACAAAATACCTGTAATTGGTGTCTTTCAGAAATTTCTATTATTTTTTCTCTTAGAGTTTTTGATGTCTCTATTACTTGTGTATAATTTAAGGCTGATAATTTGGTGCTATTTTCAACAATTATCCTCTGCACTATATTATAATGTGTTATTAGAATTTCTATATGTTTTGTTTTAGTGTCCGTTGTTATTGGTACACTTTTATTCAGACATTTATGAGACCTATTAAACTCCTCTTTTGCACATTTTAAATGTGTGACTAACTCTGCCCATTGCATTGGAATTAGCAGTTATTTGTATTTTATTTCGTTTTATTTCATTTACTCTTGCAATACAATGATTTTGATTTAATTTATATCTTAGATATCGTTTAAAGCGTTTGCTGTGCTCCGATATCGTTTTTTAAGGCATTTATTATGTAATTTGTAGATTTTTATTAGCCCGTTGGCTATCATTATTAATGCCATAATAATTAATATAATAGTTATCCAGAACATATCATTATTTTTGACTTCTACCTTATTAATAACGTTGGCAGTGGAGTCCACTGTCTTGGTATCTATTAAACCCATAGTGGGTATATTATAAAAATTATTGTTGAAATGTTCTGGTTTATATTCTTTACTTATTTTGTTTGTCTTTATTGACATCTATTTCTAAGGCTATTGCTTATTAATTCTCCTAACGGAAATAAAGATTTTTAGGAAACGTGGTTGGCTCACAATTCGATTTACAGTTCATTATTGTTAAAAATTTCTCCAACCACATTTGTTAGTACAAAGCCTATTGTTTGGTTTAGTAGTTTTCAAGCAGCGGTTTCCCGCATCGGCTTGATATTAAAATAAAGGCAAATTGGGGCATTGGCAATTATGCAGCCCGTTTGCGTTGTTTCGCATCAGTGCGAAGCTGTTCATCTAGTTGTTGTAGACGCTCTTTGTAGCGTTGTCGGGATGATTCGTCTTTGGCCAACTCGATCATTTCCTTGACCAGTCGCCGTTGCTGTAAGAGTTTTGCTCTTCGTCCACTCCTTTTATGTTTTGGTATTTCCTTTTTTTTTTGGCGTGCCCTGTACTCATCTATTGTGAGTGGGCGTGGTCCATCGGTTGGATTTGCCTGCAAGGCCTCTTGCAACGTCGGCAAATCCCTTTGTTCAATAGGAACATCGTTGTTGAGATTTAGTTCCTCTGACATTAATTGTTGGTTAATTGGTTAACTGGTGGTTTTTGGTAATAACTTTAGTATATATTGTACTGTTTTATGCTGAGTGAGCATGTGAGTTGTGTTGGGAGTTTTCTATTTTTGCATTTACTTGCAAAGTGGTTTTCAGCTTAATTTTTGAGCTGTTTATTAACCGGGTGTTGGCGTATTGGTGTATAATGTTCACCTTAAGTACGCTATTATATTTCCCAGTACACTTCACTATACTCTACTCACTCAGTCATATTTGTATCGACATCCATCCAGTCATATTTTATCCACTTCCATCCAGTCATCAACACAGTATTGTATGCAGCCTCGTGACTATGTCACGGTCGCCATGTAATGTAATGTAATGTAAAATAATTTGCTTCTTGGCTCTTAGCCAGTTCATCTCCAACTGTCTCTTTATTGCGAAAATATTCTTTGCTTAAGTCTAATACATAATGGTTTTTAAATATATATATGTGCAAGCGTATATAAGGCAATTTTATATAGAGTGCTTGCGCAGCAGTTCTCACGCTGCGCCTCTAACCGTCTCATACATAATTGAGCGGTCATATTACATTTGCACTTAATGCTTGCATATATACGCTTATACAATGTTGCTACATACTCTATATTAGACAGGGTATGTGCATTTGTGTATCTTACTACACATTATTGCTGCAGACTTGTGGTGCTGGAGCACAATACATAGCTGTGTTTGGCTTTTGGGTGCTAGTGCCGCATCGATCACGTAGCCCATCGGTCTGGCTACTGGTGTCACGTGATCGCACGGTTGTAGAGCGTTTTGTTTGCTGTTTTTCTTGTTGAGTTGATAGAAAATCGGTCTAGACAGCAACCTGACGTGCGTTCTCTCCCCCCCCAGCACTATATGGTTCACCAAATCTAGCTGGTGCTAGCAAGGGTAAATCAGAAACTGTTGCGAGCAGGGACATTTAACTTATCCGGGGACGGCTGGAAGTACACAAGAATATTGTCAACGAACCTTTATTTTATAACAAACACGCAAACATTAACTAACTCAGGAACACTGTCAAACACACTCACACATTTAACATTCACAAACACATTCACATAGACGCACACTTTCGTACTTACAGTACACATACACACAATTTGCACACACAATTAACTTGTCATTCATTTATTTCATTCTTTTAGTTACTTTTTAGTTTCAAAATTGTTATATTATAGGTTTTTTTTTCGCTTTCATTTCAATTAATTTGTTCATCCTTTTTGATTTCAATTTCTCTTTTTTATTCATTCGTATACACACAGATATAAACCTTGTAACGTAGATACAGATAAACAAAAGTGACAAAAACGTAAATAAAGCAGGAATTGGGTGAAAGGACGGTACATTTTTTTGAGTTTGAGTATTCTTGGTGTTGTTATTGTTATCATTATTATTTTTCCTCAGCTGTTTCGTCGGGGCCCCAACGGATCACGGGTGAGTCGATAACATGAACAAAATAAGCCGATTAAATACTCTCAAACTATCACCTGCATATCGTTAAGCAATATACTTCTCACTCTTATAAAAACGAAAACCAGTGAGACCAATTAAAGAAAATAGGAAAACAAATTCAAGTTGTGTGAAATTAGACACAAAATTAAAGAAAAAAAAGGAGAATAATCAAAAAGGATAAAATATTAGGGAAGTAAGGCTAGATTTGTTTTGTAATTATCATGCAACATAATGCTGCATGAGCTATATTTGTATGTTTATAAATAAAATGGAGTGAATTTTGTATTTTGGAGGCACTAAGGGTGATAGCATAACAGCAATATGGGTAGTATCGGTATTTCGATATCGGTGGTACATGGCTGGGTGGGTGAAGAGGGAGAGCATAACATCTAGCTCTCCGACTAGATCGTTTATTAGGGGTAGTCCGTCCGTTTATTTTGGCCTTCCCTTTTCTTGCCATTCCCCCTTTTAATAGTCCTACAACCGATGTTTTCTCGTGACGTCGATAACCGAACCTGCATACAAAACCCCGCCCATTTTCCTGAGCTTAGCCGGCTGTACCTTAGACAGGGTGTGCAGGGGAGGTTATTTGACTTCGGTCGTTATAATAGATAAAGCTTATTCGTATATAATATATATGCAAACACGTACATATGTACACTTCCATTACCTATTTATGGACGCATATATTACATACTAACTTTGCCCACTAAATTACGGTGCCAAAAGCCGAAGTAAATAACAGCAACTGTTTAGTCTATCTAACAACAAATAAATAACACTTATTTTTAATACAAGGGTCGTTTGATAAGTCCGTGACTTTTTGTATTTGCCGCGCACCTGCTCTAAATACAACACTGCTCCTGTCAGCAGTTATCGATTAACAGCTGACTGTAAAATTTTGAGAAAGCTGCGTTTCTTAGTTTGCGTTTTATAGGCATTGAAAGCAGACGATCTCGTGAATTTTAACGAAAATGGAAAAAAGTGAATTTCGTGTGCTAATTAAGCATTATTTTTTGCGTAAAAATCCATCACCGAAACCAAGGAAAGACTTGATAAATATTATGGGGACTCTGCACCATCAATTTCAATGGTTAAGAAATGGTTTACTGAGTTCCGTTGTGGTCGTACCAGTACAAGTGATGCCGAACGTTCAGGTCGCCCAAAAGAGGTCGTCATGCCAGAAATCGTCGACAAAATCCATGGAATGATATTGGATGATCGGAGAATGAAAGTGCGTGAGGTAGCTGAGGCTGTAGGCATCTCAACTGAACGGGTACATCACATTTTACATGAATATTTGGACATGAAAAAGCTTTCCGCGCGATGGGTGCCGCGATTGCTCACACACGACCATAAGCGCAACCGTGTGACCATTTCAAAGGAGTGTTTGGCGATGTTCAACCGCAATCCAAACGAATTTTTGCGCCGTTTCGTTACCGTAGACGAAACATGGATCCACCACACCACACCAGAGACCAAAGAACAATCAAGACAGTGGGTTTCTCCGGGTGAACGTGCACCAAAGAAGGCCAAGGTGGGTCTGTCGGCCAACAAGGTCATGGCCACAGTTTTTTGGGATGCACAAGGTATCATCCACATCGATTACCTTGAAAAGGGTAAAACGATCACCGGCGAATATTATTCAGAGCTTTTGGACAGATTCGATATTGATTTGAAGCAGAAACGACCGCATTTGGCGAAAAAAAAAGTGCTGTTCCATCAGGACAATGCACGGGTGCACACGTGTGTAGTCAGCATGGCAAAATTTCATAAATTGGGCTACGAACTGCTACCCCATCCAGCATATTCTCCAGATTTAGCCCCCTGTGACTATTTTTTGTTTCCAAACATGAAGAAATGGCTCGGCGGTAAGAGATTCGGGTCAAATGAAGAGGTCATCACAGAAACAAACGACTATTTTGAGGGCCTTGAGAAAACCTATTATTTGGAAGGAATAAAAAAATTGGAAAAACGCTGGACTAAATGTATAGAGCTAAAAGGAGATTATGTTGAGAAATAAAACGCTTCTTTGACGAAAAAAATATATTTTATTCAAAAAGTCACGGACTTATCAAACGACCCTCGTATATTTACTTTTAATTTATTTATGACCGAATAAAATATTTAAAACATTGGATTTTATTTCAAACTATCCTAAGCACATACAACATATTGTTGAAAATCGTTTATGTTGAATATCGAGTATCTTTTGTATGTAAGCTTCATACCAACTATCTGGCAACCTTGTAATCTCTTATGCTTTACTTCACATTCTTATGTTCTCTTACTGAAGTCAGTTCTTCATTAAACGGATCACAATTCAACATTTCATTTCAAAGGTTATGGGCCCAGATTCCTCGTGATGAGTATTTCGATTCAAATAGAAAAACTTGAATTATGACATGTGCAGTTTGTCTATGCGGATTCGTTTTGAATTTGTGGAATGTTGTTTGCAAAAAACAAATCAAACCCGAGGACCAACGCAGGCGGCGCGACGGGAAACAATTGAATGCAAAGCCCACGTAGTTGATGCACAAAAAGTCGTACACAGCATAGGCAGAAGCATGAAAAAAATTGCGCAGCATTCATATGCCGGCGGAACCAATTAGAAAAACTCAGTTGTATCAAAAACTAGTGAGATTGAAAATCAATCTGGGGATAGTGCGTCTCAGTATATTAATTCTTTTGTAAACATAACTGATAAATTGGCAGAGCTTGTTTTAACTTTGGAAGACGAGTTGAAGGTCTAGTTTGCCTGATTCTTGGAAAAATATTGTAGTCGCAATAGAAACACGCGACGAGATGCCGCCATTTGAAACGGTAAAAATCAAATTTCTCGAAGAAGGCGCCAGATAAAAAGAGAAACTGGAAGAAACAGAAGCTGTGAACACATATACAAAACAGAACAGTAAACAGAAGGACAATCGCCAAAAAGACAAAGATAAGTTTAAAAGAACATGCTACATTTTCCAAAACCGGGACATCGCGCGAGTGAATGCAAAAACAAAAAAACGAAAATTTACCGGAATTTCTGTGGGCTGAAGATGTGCACACCGCAGATTATTTGCGTAATAGATATCCAAGAAGAGTTCTCAATTTAGAGACTCCCTTTCAGTTATGGAAAGGGCGAAGGCCACCTGTAAAACATCTTCGCACCTATAGATCACGCGGTTTTGCACTGGAAAAACCAAAGAAAGGGAAGTTTCAGGCAAAAGGAAGCGAGTATGTGTTCGTTGGAAATCTATTTTAGACACAAGCGACAAACATTTGTCTCGAACCACCTGTCGAAATCTTACAGTCGGAGCCGGTAAAGGTACAGAGGAAGAAGGGGAAGAGTTTGTCAGCGCCAACGATGCAAAAGCGCCATTGGAACCGGAGAAAATTGTTGCACGTCATGGACCAGGAAGACCAAAAATTGTACCCACAGGCCAACGCGGCAGGCCCCGAAAACAGTACAATGTACTCAGTTACCTAGATAGTTCGGATGACATTGAAACATTGAAATCAGTTCCAGAAACGTTGAGCAGTATATATGTAACTGGCAAGATTTGATGCAAACGGAAATGGACGCTTTAAGAAAGAACGAGACATGCGACTTAGTGGACCTACCTCCCAAACCAAAGGCCATTGCATCAAAATGAGTTTTTCGTATTAAACGAAACAAATATGGCGATATCAAGCGATTCAAGTCTAGACTAGTTGCGGGTAACAGTTTGGAAATATTCTCTCCAGTAATACGTTATGAAATAATACGAATGCTTTTTGCTATCGCCGCAGAGACGGAGCTATGTATGCATCAAGTGGACATCTCTAATCCATACTTTGGGAGAAACGATTTACATGAAGCCGCCGGAGAACTTTGTTGACGAGGATCACCCAACGAAAGTATTGAAGCTGCAAAAGGTATTCTATGTTCTAAAACAATCTGGACGATCCTGGAATAAATCACTGGATGAGGTTTTGAGAAGTTTATATTTCAAAAGATGTAAAAGAGAGCCGTGTCTTTACGTACATCTTACAGAGCAAAAATACATTGCAGTTAGATATTACTAATTATCATTTGTCCTACCGCGATAGACATTGATAAAATCAAAAGAAAGATTGCTGACAAGTTCGAAACACATGACAGGTTAGGTTAGGTTGTATCGGCAGGCCCCCAAGTGGGGGCCTCACATAGATCAGTATGATCCTTAGTGTTTTCGGATAAGTGATGGAGGCTGTTAATTTCTCGATTTAATTATCCCAGTCTAGTGTGCTGGTCAGTTTGGCAAAAGCCAGGAGTTTTTGGGGTGCCAGGCCCGCTGCTGTATACCCATCATTATTCTACAGTCTCTTCTCGGGAGCTGAATCACATATTGGGCCAATTTCGCATTTGTATGGTTGCACATAGTGCGGGTTATCTTGCAGTTTATTGTGCTGTGCCACCTTCTTCCTGCTATTACTGCAGCGCTTTCTTTTAAGCTGTAGCTTATAGATCGTAACGGTATCTTCAAGTCTTCAACTGTCAGTAGTCTAGATTTGGCACCCTCCTTCGCTAAGCTATCTGCCATCTCGTTTCCGTCGATGACCTGGTGGCTGGGAACCCAAAAGATGCGCACCTTCGAGCGGCTGCTTAATGCATCTAATGCTTCTCTGCTTGCCAGTACACTTCCGGAGCTGATGACATAGGATTGCATCGATTTGATAGCCGCCTGACTGTCGACAAAGATGCTGACCTGATTTTTGTTGAGCGTTGTCGCAAGTTTTGCAGCCTTCTTTATAGCGAGGACCTCCGCTTGGAAGATGCAACAGAAGTCCGGCAACTTATACGACACTTGAATGAACAGATCTGCACAGTAGACACCCGCGCCCACTTCGGTTTCCATTTTAGATCTGTCTGTGAATAGCTTTGTTGCGTTTTCGTCCATGCCGATTTTCCAATCTTCATGTCCCATTAGAGCGGGCGTTCTTGAGAAGTTGTTTATTAGGGTCACATAGTCCGTGCTATTGAGTGACTCTCCACCTACTTCACTGGGAGGAGAGTAAAAATTGACTTTGTTGTATGTAGGTGCTGTGGCAATACGTTTGTTCAGGCGGCTCTTCAATTCCTTGTAAACCACACAGCCTCTGTAGTTTGCAGTATGTTTTTCTCCGCAGTTACTGCATTTCTTCACAGACTTATCTTCCTTATTTTTGGGGCAGTTAGTGGTAGTGTGAGGTCCGCTACAGACAACACATACGGACTTAAGGGTGCAGTATGCCTTGGTGTGGCCGTATTCTTGGCAATTAGTACATTGAACTGGATTGATACGTTTGTGCGGCTCCTCCACGGGGATCCTCCGATGTAGCAAGTGCTGTAGATTGTATATTGGATGCAATTCGTTTTTCTTTAGGGCCTGGAAAAGTTTTTACCTTCAGAGCCTCAATAATTTCGGCAGGTGTCACTGTTGCTTCAATGCCCTTAAAAACTACCTGTAGCCCTATGCAATTTTTTAATTGGTAGGTGTAGTAGTTTTTACCAGCTTCATTAAAGTATTTAGTCACTATACGGTGGACTGCTCCTGTTTGAATCTGTATTTTTATACCCTTCGACCATTGAAAATGGTCAAAAAAGGGTATACTAACTTTGTGCAAATGTATGTAACAGGCAGAAGGAGGCGTGGCAGACCCCATAAAGTATATATATTATTGCTCAGGATCACTAGCCGAGTCGAGCCATGTCCGTCTGTCTGTCTGTCTGTCTGTCTGTCTGTGTGAACGCACAGATCTCAGCTATTATAAAAGCTAGAGGTACCAAATTTGGCAGGAAGATTCCTGTGTACTATAAGCTGATCAAGTTTATTTCAAATGTGGGGTGCCACGCCCACCGCCCCCGCAAATCAATAATTTAATTTTTGAACTAAATTTGTAAGCGCTGTATAGAAGATACAACTTTCTGACTTTAACATATACTAAGCTCATTAAAATATCTACGTATTCTCGAAATTGCAATCCGATCGGACAATAAACACAGAAGTTATTTACGAAAGTATGAGCATAAAACCGAATGCTTGTATCAGCTAACAAGGGAGGCGGGCGAGCGCAAAGCGCGAGTGCCATCTGTCGGCAATAATTTAAAAGCATAACGCATTTGTATATGTATGAATTTAACAAATTAAACTACACCGGAACATAGGTCAAAGGGTATCCCACTGTCGCGTGCAGCGCGACTGTGGTTTTTAACTATTTTTTTTTCATGAATATTTCCTTTTTTGAGCGGGATAATGTGGAATTTGCTGTCACCAACCAATGCAACGAGTTTATTTACAAGTGCGTTTGTACTCTGTTCTCGTATGAATATAGGTGGAGGTCTGGTCTTTTTTGGTTTCCCTACCGTTGTTTCGTTGGGTTGTTCAGTCGCAGAATCAGCCAAGATAGCATATCGGTTTGAATTGTTTACTGCAGAGTTTTCATTGCCGTTGTTGGCTCGATTGATTTTGGGTTGATTACCCGCCTTATTGTTTTGAGGGCTGAGTTTTCTCTTGATTTGGATGTAGCGGTCCATGCCAGTCTGCACAGCCGAAATCGTCTTCTGCTTTTGTTTTGGTTCTTCTTTGCGTGCATTATTGTTGTTGCCAATGGTCGGTGTTGCTGACTTATTTACAGTTGGCACAGCAATAATTAGTTGGGCCGCTGACGAAGTTGTTGTTGTGGTAGCAGTGACAGTAGCAGACACTTGTTATTGCAGTGTTACAGTAACCCGGAATGGTGGTTTGGTGCTGCGAGGGGAGCGGAATAGGAGAGGCGGTCTTTTCGCTCCACGACTTGTGGGCCGAAGCAGGTAGAGAGGGAGAGCAAGAACGCGGTCTGTCGTTCGCTGAGGGCAAAAGTGCTCGATCATCGATTTGCGGCGAGACGAAGGAAAAGTAAGCCATGTTGCGTTGTAAAGAGAGCCGGCGCTCGTCTTGTTCACATTATCGCTGAGTGCGTATGTCGTTTTGATTCATTGTTCTAAGTCCAAATTTAACAATTACCAGAACAATATGGAATAATTTATTTTAGTAAATAATTACTATAGTCAATAATTGTTAGTTGTGCGAACTGCACTTTGCACTTTGTGTTTAACTTTCACTATACTGTTGTAGTTTTAGAACTTGCTATTCGTAAGTAATAGAGACACGGCTCTTCGCCCGGCTACCGTTGATAGCTAGCAAATGCTCATACTCTTCGGTTACCCTTCTTAGTGACAAGCTGTGTTGGGCTTTTGGTCCTGGAATTATTATCTTTAATTTACCTGATCTGATTTAAGTCGGTGCTTATTAGTTTGTGCTTATGAATTAAACCCGCTGAAACCTGATATTATTGGTGAAAAAATTAAATGAGTTTATTTAATTGTTTTTACCGAGAACTTTGGTGGCTGTAATTTGAAAAGACGACAACAAGAGACGTGCGTTCGTTACAATGTATATTTTGCGAGTACTTCATTGCTTAGCCTAGCTTAACTACGGCGGCGAAACGGGGCGAATTCAAAACAAGACAAAAGAGAGAACTTTATTACGCTCCCGCTCCGCCCTAAACTAATTACACTATACTTCAAGTTTTTCTTTCTAATAACTAACTTAATTTAACACCGGCCCAGTTGAAGGCCTGTAAGGCTTCAAGCAACCGGTAATGGAGCCAGTTTATGAATGGCCCGTCTGTACAGTCTCCCTTCGCTGGTCCTAAGATCGACGACCCTGACTATGCCGTCCTGCCCTGCGTGAGTTGCCACGATCCTGCGGAGGAGCCACTGTTGCGGAGGCAGATTGTCTTCGGCGACGACGACGAGTGTGCCCTCTTTGACGTTGGGCTGCTGCTGCTGCAACTTGCCCTGGATTTGAAGCCCCAGGACATATTCGCGGGACCATCGCTGCCAGAACATTTGCCTGACTGACGAGACAAGTCGCCATCGCCGCAAGCAATTGAGACCCGTCTGGTCCGGGGTCCGGATTGCTGGTGGGGCGTGTAGCGACCCGCCTGTCAGCAGGTGCCTTGGGGTTAGGGCCTCTCCGTCGCTGGGGTCCTGGCTGATTGGTCCGAGTGACCTCGAATTCAGCACCGCCTCGACGCCGACGAGGACTGTTTGCAGCTCCTCCGCTGTTAGCTGCGCGCTGTCCAGCGCTCGTAGGAGTAGGTGCTTTGCAGTTTTCACACCTGCCTCCCAGAGCCCTCCCATGTGTGGTGCTCGTGGCGGTGTGAACGCAAATTCGCATCCGCTTTTTGATGCGAATTCGCGAATTGCGTCCTTTTGCTCCTCGATCTTCCGTCGCAGATCGTCGAAGTGGCGACTCGCTCCGACGAAGTTCGTCGCGTTGTCGCAGTGAACGATCTTCGGACATCCTCGGCGACCAACAAACCTTTGAAAACATAATAAAAAGGAGTCAGTGGATAGATCGGAAACAACTTCTAAATGAACTGCCTTGGACTCAAAACACACGAACAGCGCTATGTAGGACTTATAAGGGGGCCTACCACGGATTTTAAGTGTCGTGTACACTGGACCACAAAAGTCAACGCCACAAATGTTAAAGGGGCGGAGAGCACGGAGTCGGTCTGCGGGTAAATTCCCCATTATTTGAGTCAGAAGTCGCGGTTTGCATTTGAAACATCTAATGCACGAACGAACTGCCTGACTGCAGACCTCCTGAGCGTTAACTATCCAAATACGCTCCCGAAGGATACTCACAAGTGCTCGTGGGCCAACATGAAAATTGGTTTGATGCAAATGTCGGACATAGCTCTGTACAAATTGAGAGCGTTTAGTCAACAACAATGGAAACTTGGCATCATACGATATAGGAGCATTTGCTAGTCGCCCCCCAACTCTCAACAACGAGAACTTACAGCAAGTTCCCTTGTCTTCGTGAATAAATGGATTTAATCGCTGAAGACAAGGGCCAAGCTTGGATCCCTTGCGAACTCTTTTAATGTCATCATCAAATTCGTGACATTGAACAACTTCGATAATTTTTAAAAAGGCTTCTTTATATTCCGTTGGTGACGGAATCTTTTCAAATTGGGCATTCCTATTTTTGCATTTAGCTATGAAGCGAAAAATATAAACAAATACCCTTAGCAGTTTGAGGTGTGATGAGAATCCCTCGATGATGTCCACTAGATCCGATTTAATTACGGCAGCGGCCAGTCCAACTGCTGTTTTTCTTTTCTCCAGCTCCATCATCTCTCTTGACAGCTCTAGATGCGGATTAACGGGCCAATCTTCAGCTTCGTTCTTCAAAAACGAAGGTCCACCAAACCAGATTGACTCCTTCAAGTCGTCAATGTCGCAACCTCTTGATACTACATCTGCTGGGTTTTGTTTTGTTGGTACATGTCGCCATGTAGCTTCTTTGGACCACTCCTGAATCTCAGCCACTCTGTTCGAAACGAACGTCGCCAACGAGGAAGGATGAGATCAGATCCAGTGAAGAGTAACTTCGACCAGTAGACGATTCGTTCGATATTTATTTTCAATAAGGGCTTGATTCTGTGGCAAAGATCTGCTAGAAGGTGAGCGGCACATAACTCAAGTCTAGGAAGTGTTTTCGTCTTGAGCGGCGCTACTTTTGACTTTGAAGTCAACAACGAAACCTTGTAACCTTCAACAGTTTTGCTACGAATATAGACGCAAGCACCGTAGGGTCTCATAGATGCGGCGGCGAAACCATGTAATTGTATTGGTGACATCGGATTAGTGAACACATATCGAGGTATGGAGATTTCTTCCACTCGACAATGTTTCCTTCAATTTATTCCATGCTGTTTCCAACTGCTGTGGTATACACTCATCCTAGTCCAACTTATTAAGCCACAACTCCCGCAATAGAATCTTGCCTCGACAATTGGACTTAATAAGCCGAGGGGGTCAAACAGCTTCGATGTCACCGACAATATGTTCCTTTTTGTCGCTCGGAGAACCATGACAGAGGTGTCAATTTTGAACTTTAAGGCATCTTCACTAGGAGTCCATGATATACCTAGAGCCTTAGTTGAATCTGAATCCGAGATTGTTATCGGTTTAACTGTGCTCTCAGATGCAGTGACCTCAGGTGAGTTTGAAAACCACTTGCTCAATTCAAAACCTGCTGTTGAAGAACCTGAGTAACTTCAGACTTAATTGTCTTAAGTTCATCTATGCATGCAGCACCAGTTAACATGTCATCGACATAAAAGTCGGACCGAATAACTTCTGAAGCTCTAGGGAGTGATCCTTTTACGGCTTCACTCAACCTCTTTAAACACCTAATGGCCTGAAAAGGGGCTGGACCAGTACCATAAGTAACGGTGTTGAGCTTATATAATCTCAAGGATTCAGATGGATCTCGTCTCCACACTATCAATTGGAATGGCCTATCAGCTTCATTCACCATTACTTGGCGGTACATCTTCTTGACATCAGCTGTCAAAGCGAAACGACGTAACCTGAAGCGAAGAAGAGTTGAATACAAGTCTTCTTGAATTGTATGCCCCACCATCAGAATGTCGTTAAGAGACACGTGTGTGGACGTCTTACAGGATGCGTCAAACACCACATGGAGTTTCGTTGATGTAGTCTCAGGTCTCAGAACGCACTGATGGGGAATTACGTAGTGCGGAGTAGACGTAACATCTATGTCAGATGGTGACATATGACCTAAGGCGAGGTACTCTTCCATAATCCTTGGTCACGAGTTAGTCTTTTTTCAAGCGACAAGAAACGCCGTTTTGCAAACTCGAACGAGTTTCCTAAAACGTTTGGGTCTGATTTAAACGGCAGTCTAACTTCAAAGCGACCCGAGGGAAAAATCTGAGTAGTCTTCCTGTAGTGGTCTTCACAGAGCTGTTGCTCTGGCGACCATATTTTAATAGTAGATGGCAATTCCTCTAGTGACAAAAACTTCTGCAGCGTGTTATCTATCGAGACAAGCAATTCTTCTTGGCAACTTAATGTTGACGCAGTACCTTGGGGAGCTGGACTCTTTGGAGCATATTTTCCAGCTACAACCCACCCAAGAAGGGTTTTTTGCAGAATCGGATACTCCGGACCTTGCTTTATCTGACCGACGGACAACAGCTCGAAAAATGACTGCCCCAATTAGCATATCTATCCGTTGAGGTTTGTAAAAATATGGGTCTGCTAATGGTAGGTTCTTTGGGATTTTCCAGTCGCTGACGTTGACTGACTGGTCTGGGTGATACCCAGAAATTGATTTTAATACCCAAAAATCAAACGCGAACTCACTACCAGTTATTCGCGACTTCACCACCGTATGTATTTTATTCTTGACTTAAGAATTGGGTGCACCAATACCAAGCAAGTTAATACATGACTCTTCTTTGCGGATCTGTAAGCGTTGAACTAAATCTTCAGTTACGAAGTTAGTTTGTGACCCAGAGTCAAGAAATGCTCGGGCCAAAATGTAATTTCCACTTCTAGTTCGGATGTTGCAAGAATTACCCTTTCCAACGCTGACGCATGCATAGAATGCGTAGTGGAAGGGTGATCGTGGCTTGGAGGAGGAGAAATATTTTCTGAAGGTGGTGGTAGCGCAAAGCTATTTTCAGTCACTGTGTATCTATGCAATAATTGATGATGCGAGCGACCACAAACGACATTTTTTAGCTTTGCATTTTACAACAGTCTGATCCTTTTTGAGACAATTTATGCATAACGACGCGAACTTTGTAAACTCAAATCTCTGCATGACGGAGAGACGAGCGAACGGACTACAAGTTTCGATTAAATGGTCATATGAATTGCAGTAACTGCAGGTCTGATTGGTGCTAGTTGAAGAGCAGGCAAATGAACTTTGATTATGCTGCCTGTTTGGAACTACTTTTTCCGATTTTGGCTTTGTCGATTCTTCAGCAGTTAGATGCTGATATCGACGGTTCAATACCCTTTCAAAATTGGACCACAAAGGTAATTTGTCATAATCTATCTGCTCTTCCCATTTTTGTTTGGTCACATTATCTACTCTATTTAACACCAAATGAATCAGCATTGCATTCGCTATTTTAGTGTCATCGCCTATCGATAACAATGAACCATATATAGATGACACAGTATCGATTAGACTTCTAAGAGAGGATGCAGATTGCTGATTCATTTTAGGAAGACTAAACAATGAAGATATATTGTTCATGAAGATAAGGCATTCGTTATCGTAGACTCTCCTTAGGCTTTCTATAGCCTTTCCATAGTTGCTCTCGGTGACTTGGAATGCCTTAATCGTTCCCAAGGCGTCACCAGAGAGACAGGAGATCAGATGGTTAAACTTTTCGATAGCCGGAATGCTCTTATCATTATGGACAAGAGTCTCGAATAATCCCATACAATTTTTGAATTCAGAGTAATTGCCGCTAAATTTAGGTAATGCCAAATTAGGGAGTCGAGCTCGAGTTGGTGCCATCGGAGCCGAAACTTTTTCTTTTGTTTCGCTCGCTGACTTCACGGTTGAAAGAAGCGACATAATTTTCGCTTTAGTCGTGATTGACAATTCCTCCAACTCGGCTCCAAACTCATCATTTTCATCAAGGCTTTCAATATGTTCTTGAAGTCCGGTTGCCTTGACAATAGCTTCGGACAAAAGTTGAAGCCTGCACTCAAGCTCGGAGGCGTCTAGTGGTATAGTACCAGTTTCTAGACGCTGTTCTACCCGGCGAATGCTCTTTACATATACTCGTAGCCTTTTTCTAAGGTCGTCAATAGACGTCCGACTCACTTTTGGCTTTTCTTGTTCCATTTTAATGGACGAAAACGAGAGAGTATATGTTTTTTATTGTATAATACAATAAATGACGAAAACAAATATACTTGAATAATTTTCGAAGCACTAGTTATCGAAAAATAATTCGTTGCAAGTGATACCGAAAAAGAGTTATGCCCGACCAAAGGTAGGGTATGCGTATCACTTGCCGTTTGAGTTCAAGCGCGCAAACAAAATTGACAACAACAATGCTAGTGAGCGGGTGACGTGCAAAAGCGAAAACGAAAAAAATCACCGCTGTAGCTTGCTGTGTAAATGTGCGTATGTATGTATGCAGCTAGAAGTGCAGCTGGCGGACGAACGAATGGGAGAGCAAGAAACGAAAAATTCGCCGCTGCAGCTGATATACATGTAGGTGTGTATGTATGTATATATGTATGTACATACACTTACTTGAACTCAGCAAATTGTTATTTGCAATCGAATTATGGACGAAAGTTTGTGAGAGGGGGCGACAGTGGAACATAAACAACAACAAACAGTTGCATCCAATAGCAGTTCAAACTATATAAGAATTTAACTAAGATGCCTGTCTGTATGTATGTATATACGCATATGTTGGATATGTGGCGTATATAACATATATGCATGCAAATGAGCTCAACTATTATTATCGTACGTATGTGCCAAGAATTGAAAGCGAAATGCCAAAAACCAATTTAAGACGCTTTCAATTTTTCGCACAAATACCTGTGGCTCTGGAACGGGTTGACCGGCTGCTACTTTCCTGGCGTTTGCAGCAATTGCAGGGTATCCCTCGAAGAAATTAGCAGGAACACAATTATAGCACTTAACGCGACCGACGCGAATAATTTGTTTCCACCCACGAACCGAAGGCAATTATTTATTGGCTTATAAAGCACTTTAGGTGTCACTGTCACTTTAAAAATATTCACAATGCCTTTCACTTTACAGTCCACCCGGGGGCGCCATGAAAAAATTAAATGAGTTTATTTAATTGTTTTTACCGAGAACTTTGGTGGCTGTAATTTGAAAAGACGACAACAAGAGACGTGCGTTCGTTACAATGTATATTTTGCGAGTACTTCATTGCTTAGCCTAGCTTAACTACGGCGGCGAAACGGGGCGAATTCAAAACAAGACAAAAGAGAGAACTTTATTACGCTCCCGCTCCGCCCTAAACTAATTACACTATACTTCAAGTTTTTCTTTCTAATAACTAACTTAATTTAACAATTGGAAAGTATACCCTTAGACGATGGATGATGGTCAAAAAAGGGTAAATTAGTTTTGTGCAAATGTATGGCCAGGAGGTGCGTCCGAGACATATTTATTCTTCATATGAAATACTTAAACCGTTCTTTTGAAAAGCTTCACTCTTCGATTGCCTCACAGTAAAAGTTTTCTCAAGACACCAACCTTCAAACGATAAGAAGCTTAAGTTACTGATTAACAAAGATGTAAAGCGCTGTAGAACTTTAAGGTTTGGTGGTCTATAAGAATAATTCTGTCAGTCAGTTTATGAGTGACTCTGGTGAAAACACAGATCTCAGCTATTCTAAAAGCTAGAGATACCAAATTTGGCAGGAAGACTCCTTTGTACTATAAGCTGATCAAGTTTATTTAAAATGTTAGGAGCCACGCCCACCGCCCCCGCAAATCAATAATTTAATATTTAAAGTCGATTTTTAAGACGCGTATAAAAGGTACAACTTTACTACTTACTATATACTAAGCTTATTTTCCAAATTTCAATTTGCTCGAACAATAAAAACAGTTCAAGTTATTCGAGAAATTATGCGATAGCAGGCCATCTGTTGAGAATATTTTGGAAGTATGCACATGTATGTATGAATTAACTTATTTAACTACACCGGAACATATGTAATAGGGTATCCCACTGTCGCGTGCCGCTCGACTGGTGCTCCCTTAATTTTGTGAGGTATATCAAGTCTCGTGATATGCTGTTGTGTTCTGCAAATTCATGTAAATGTACGGCTAACTCTATGCCAGACTTTGTTGACTGCTGGCTGTGCATTAAAATTTTACATATCAAATGCATTGGGCTTACGCCCGCATTAAAGACGCTATCAGTAGCAAAGCTTTGCGTTTGAAGGAACTTAGTTATATTAAACAGCATACTTCTAAGCTTATCTTAGAGAGCAGTGCATATTTTCTGATAAGATGACCTTGCAAGAAGTGCTAATGTTATCATTCTACCTGACTATTTTATTAGTATCTACTTCGAGGCTGCTGTAAAGTGATCAAAGCTTTTACTAATCAGCTGGAGTGCTATCACTGCCAACTTCGCCAACTTCGAATACCTTCCAAAAAAAGCTAACGATGGCTGGAATTTTTCAGTATATAAGATCCACACGCGCCTGCAGAGGATCTTTTTTGATTATTAAAAAATTAGAAACTTACTGAATTACGTTTGCTTCAGTTCAAAAAAAATTAAATTCCCCAAACTAGCGACCTTTGGCTGGCAGAGGTAACTCTTGGAAAGTAAGTGCATTTGGCACCCAAAGCCCAAAAGCTGTATCGCTGCCTAAAGAAATTACAAGATGCTCGTCTTACGAACCAGTCTTCAATTCAGTTCAATGCTTTGAGTTCTTCCAGAAGGAGATCCATGTCTAGGTAGTTGGTAAACGCGCTTTCTAACGCACTGCGATATATAGTCTGCCCTACTACTGTCTCGCGCGTCTTTTGTGTAACGTATTTGCTGTCTGTGCTGATCCACTGCCCTGTCAAGCTGCTCAGGTAAGTGCTGCTCTATGCTGTACTAAAACCCAACACAACACAAGAGACAAGCTTGGTTTATTGAATCAGTTTCCACCTCGCCACCACTAGAATTCCAAACGAGTTCTAGCAGTGTGGAGATGAAGCTGCATTCGATCACCAAGTTAGTTAGCGATGAATGCTGATGATCGAAGTTGGCTACTTCGTGAAACAATTCTACATTCAAGCCCACTCCTTGTCTTTTGACAAGTGTTCTTGTTGTGTTTGGCAAAAATATCGGCTAGATAAGCTATGATGCAGAAATCGAACCGATATTGACCTTGAGTCAGCTCAAAATGTTTTTAGCAAATACAGGTAGCAAGCCACGCCATTACAAATAACGGTAGATACGCCGGAAAATGCTCTACACCAATAGGGAGTTATGCACCTTTTAACTAAGGGAACCTGCAATCGGGAATTGTGATTTTATTTATTAATTTTCTGCCTTTCATTTTTAATTCATCTGTGAATTCGGTTTCTGATCAACGTGTTCCTCTTGCTTTTCCTGTGAAGTCCAATAGGCCACCTTTGCCTACTGAACTAGTAAGGTATAAAAATTATAAATCAGATTTAACGCGTTTTATTGCTACAAGAGAATACCTTATTGTAAATTGTTACAATGAGTGTTTTCTTCGGTGCCATTTTCAGTTTGCTCAGCTCATCTTACAGCTTCATCAATTTAAACGATAAATGTGTGCGTTCGACTTGTGTACGATAAAAACTATAATTCATTTTATTTCTTAAGCCTAGCTATCCTAAAGCGGCGAAGCGGTGCGAATTCAAAGAGAGTAAAAGAGAGTTTATTTTTGCTCCCACTCCGCCCTAAGCTAACCAACACTAGACTTCCAAATTTTCTTTTATAATTCTCACTTAATTAAGCACCAAAGATAACGCGCCTGCCATGCGTTTATTGCTGTCACTCTGCCAAGGAGCCATTGTTGCTGCGGAAGATTGTCTTCGGCGACGACAACGAGCTTTAGGCTACTGCTGGTGCCACTTGCACCGAATTTTAAGGCCCAGCACATACTCGTGGGACACTCGCTGCCAGAACCGTTGCCTAAATTACGAGACAAGTCTCCATCGCCGCAATCAACTGAGACCTGTCTGGTCCGGGGTCCGGGGTGCTGGTGGGGCGAGAAGCGACCCGCCTGTCCTCACTCGCAGATCGTCGAACTGGAGACTTGATCGATCGAAGTTCATCTGCGGACATGCTCAGCGACCAACGAACCTTTGAGAACATAATAGGTAGTCAGTGGAGAGATCAAAAAAAACTTCTAAATAAACTGCTTTGGACGCAAAACATAGGAACACCGCTATGTACGAGGAGGCCTACAACGAATTTTCAGTATTGTATAACAAAAAGGAGGAGAGCACGGTGTCGGTCTGTGGGTTAATTTCCCATCGCGGTTTGTATTAAAAATATCGAATTCACGAACGAACTGGGGACTGCAGATTTCCCGAGTGTTAACTATCCAAATACGCTTTCTAAGAAGATTCACTAGTGCTCTTGGCCCAAAATGGAAATTGGATTGATGCAAGTATTGGACGTAGCTCTGAACAAATTAAGAGCTTTTCGTCAACAACAATGGAAACTTGGCATCACATGAAATAGGAGCATTTGCTAGTCTCCCTCCAATTCGAACCAACAAAATCACGCACAGACCTTTTCTTCATGAATAAATGGATTCAGTCACTGAATACTAGGGCCAAGCTTAGATCCTTTGCGAATTTTTTCAATGACGTTGAAAAATTAGATTAATTTATCTAATTAACTTTGTTGGATCCGAGTCATTTAGTAGTATAACGAAAAATGTACCTTTATATTAAGTAGTAGCCTTTTATATTAAGTAGTAGCTTTTTTGTGTTTAAGTAGTATACATACATATGCATAACTTGAAGTCACTCTAACATACATAATGAAACGCTGTTAATTAGCTTATGCTAGCTGTAGTAGTCTTTACTTTGTGCTCTTGCGTTCTCCTTTTGTCAAAAATAGAATTACTCTCATTTGGGTCATTGAAACTGGTGGTGTTCTTTTTAATCCGGAGCAGCCTAGCTAATTTCACTTTCCACGAAATTCCGTTAAAAAAGAGCAATAATTAAATTACTTATTTAGTTAACGTACTACAAACGCCCGAGCAGGGACTATCGGAAAGTGTCTTTTGAACTTGTTGCTTATATAAGTTTAAGCCATTTTGTAATTAAATACAATTTTTAAAATTGCTTCAGTTCCATTTGTCGCGTTCACAATACATTGAGTATTGCATATTTGGTGCGGCTAATCTTCGCCTGAGAGTGACTTGTTAGGTTTGACAAGTGGCGGCAAAAATTCTCTCTCTTTCGTTCACATGTTTCTACCTTACTTTTGATCCGACCGCTTGCAATATCTTGTTTTCCTTTGCTGCGTTCCGATATTTCGCTCTCTGTGCATTAGATGCTCAGGGCTTCTTTTTAGTGACATCGCAATTTACTGCAATTTGCCGCTCTTCTGTTCTTCTCTCACTTCAAACTAATAAACCGGAACAAAAACGTTTAAGTTTTTTTGTGCTTGCTTTAATAATTGGTGCAGACTAAAAGCAACAGAGCCAGAGTTGAACCAAAATCTGAGATCCCAATTAGAAAACCCACAGTCATCATTTGCCTGTTCCAAAGCTACAAGTTCAGTTGATCCGAGTTGTCTGTATTGCAACTCTAACCATAGTATTGTCAATTGTCAAGGGTTTGCAGCAATGCCTGTTCTGGAACGGTTTGAATTCTGCAAAGGTAAAGTGTTATGTATAAAAACTCAATGTGCACATACTCTAAGTGCGGAGTTTGCTCTAAATCGCATCACACCTTATTGCACAGGTAAATAGTTCAGAATCAGTCCCATAGTCAACAGACTGAGCCAGTTCTTAGCGCTCAAATAAATCACATTGCCAGTCACAATGAGCAATCCATAATTGCTACAGCTGTAGTCAAAGTACATGATAGGTTCGGACAGGTTCATTTCGCCAGAGCTTTATTAGATGGAGGCTTTGTAGGCGCTTTAAGGAAAAACGCACGTCTATCTGCTTTCGCAGTTGCTCAAGAAGTGTTTTATTTATCGATGTTTCTTATATTCGATACTTATTCTATGATTATGCTATTAACAGATTATGCTAATTATATTTATGTTATTTACAGATTATGCTAATACAGTTTGTTATTTACAAATTATGCTAATACAGTTTATGTTATTTATAACTTACTTAATCTACTACAACTCGGCCTATCCTGACTTGAGTGCTCCTGAACTCTAACTTCTGTGTCTTTTCCTTTTGTGTTTCCTAGCCAAGGCTTCATATTTATCGCTGCCCAAACTTTATGCGGGACTCTAGATTGCTGAAACCCATCGGTATCTTCTATGATATATCTATCATTTCTCAAGACTTTGGCTACCTTATATGGCCCTTTGTACTTTGGTACCAGCTTTTTACAAATCCCTACATGTGTGTCAAAGTTCTTTATCATCACAAGATCTTCCTCATTATATTTCTGAGATTCCTTTCTTTTTGTATCTGCTATCATTTTATTATACTCCTGCGCTTTTATTTGACACTCAGCAGCATCTTTCCTAATCCTCTCCATATCTCTAGCATCCTCATTTTCCAGTAGCTTGTCTAACTCTTCTTTAAATAAATCAGATTCCCTAGCCCTCTGTGCCACTCCAAATATCATTATACTCGGTCTTTGCTAAATTGATCTTTGTACTGCATTATTTAAGCTATGTTCGATTTTATCTAACACTACGTCCCAATGCCATCCTTTATCCGAATCTACTAACTTTGCTAAATTGATCTTTGTACTGCATTATTTAAGCTATGTTCGATTTTATCTAACACTACGTCCCAATGCCATCCTTTTTCCGAATCTACTAACTTTGCAATCATAACTTTGTAGGTCTTTTATCCATCTTTCAATTGCAGGGCTCAAAGCCTTTTTATTGATCGCCAATGACAATGCATTGCAATCCGTTACTAACTTAAAATGAATACCCTGTAAATATATTCTGAAACGCCGAAGTGCGTTTATAATAGCTAGCAGTTCTAGCTTAAAACTTTCATATCTTGACTCAACTTCAGATGTTCTCTTTGAATAATAAAATATAGGGTGAAATTTCCCATCATCTTTCCGTTGCATAAGAATTGCTCCCAATCCTTTTGAACTGGCATCACAATGTAATTCGGTCTCATCATTATGATTATACAACGCCAGTATTGGCCCTCTAACAAATTCTGCTTTAATGCTTCAAAACATTCTAATTCTGCCGATCCAAAACTAAATTTCTTGTCCTTTCTTACTAAATCTTAAAGTGGGTTTGCTTTGATTGAAAAGTCGTTTACGAAACGACGGAAATACATAGGAGCATAAGCCTAAAAAGCTTTGGACATCTCGCACTTTTTTCGGAATCGGAAACTCTTTTACAGCTTGTATACCTTTATCTTCTGGTCTAATGCTTTCACCCGTAACTATATACCCTAGATATTTAATCTGACTGCAGAAATTCGCACTTGTCTAATCTCAACTCTAATTTATTCACTACTAATCTCCGAAAAACTTCTGCTAACGTCTTTATGTGTGTCTCACTGTCTTCTGTTGCAATTAAGATATCATCCATATAAATTAACACGCTACCTAATTTAGTTATATCTGAAAAAATCTTGCTAACGAACCTTTGAAACATTGCAGGAGCATTCCGAAGACTGAATGGCATTCTGAGCCATTCATACTGTCCTACCGGTGTTGTAAAGGATGTATACTTTATTGAATCCTCGTGCATAAATACATGGAAATACCCATTGCTAAGGTCTAACTTAGAAAAGTATTGTTTTCCCGACAGTTTGTCGATCAAGTCGTCTATCAATGGGGTAGGATAATTATCCCTTAATGTACTCTTATTCAATGTACGAAAATCATTACACATTCTAGTTTCTCCATTCTTCTTTTTACTAGTATTATCGGAGATGCAAATTCAGAACTACTTTCTCTAATAAAACCTTTATCTAAATATTCCTCAATTAATCTTTGCACTTGTTCTTTCTCAACATATGATAATCTTCTTGGCGAATAATGAAACGGCTTAATGTCTTCGAAGCAAAGTTTCATTTCACATTTTATCTTAGGTATTTCTGGTCTGACTGCTTCCTGATAATAAGTCTTAAAGATGTCTGCTAACTTTTCCACTAGTTCCTGACTGCAATTTTCTCCCACTGTTAGAGTTAAAGAATCATTAGCTTCTGGATATTCGGTTGACAGTTCACTAAAATTATCTTTAATATTTTCTATTCTTCGACATTCCTTTTTCATTTCCTCTTCACTCACTTTATATAACGTACACTCTTTTGCCACGTGTTCAATCTGCTTATCGCTGTCTTCAACGAAGTCAGACGTGTTTTCATCGAGCTCCGTATAAAATCACTTGATTTTCGTGAAGAAAATAGTTAATAACATAAAATAAATAAATAAATCGAAAGCGAAAGAGATGCTATTGGCAATGTTAAATTGCTATCCTACAAAACTTTCTGTGTGTGGAATAATAAAGTAAAACTAAAAAACAAATAGACACCGAACAAATCGATCGTTCTAAAATGAGCCAACGCGAATTGCGCGCTCAGCGGCAAAAAGAGCAAGACGAGCGCCGTCTCTCTTTGCAGCGGAACAATGCGTACTTCACCGTCGTGTCTGACGCCCGCGAGTGCCAAATCATCCACCCGGTCAATGACCTAGCACCTGCAGAATGCAAACGATCGCGGTCTTGCTCACCAATGCTTATGACTGCACGAAGTGAACCCGAACGCACTGAGAGCGTCTCTCTTACGCTCTCTCCATTCCAAACGGTGTCAAGTTCCTTAGCTACCAGTACAGCAATCACGATATCTACTGCAACTGCACCTTTAGCAACAACAACTGCAACAACATCAACATCAACTCTATGCTCAATACCGACAGCGGTGTACAATTCCGCTGAATCAACAACAACGAAAGTAAGAGCACTCACACCGACTCTTGAAAGCAAAAGCGGACAAGAACCAAAACAAAACAAAAAACTTTTTAAAACGGGGCTGGATCGCTACATCCAAATAAAGCAAAAGCTAAGCCCACAACACAAGCAGGGTAATCAGCCGAAAATAAACCGCGCCAACGCTGCCAATGACTCAAGTTCAAATAGGTTTGCACTACTGGACGACTGTGAAGTGCAGGAACAGGAGCAGAAGAAGATAAAGCCGCCACCAATATATATACGTGAGAAAACCTCAAGTGCGCTGGTTAACAAACTAGTTGCAATTATCGGAGAAAACAAGTTCCATGTTATACCTCTTACTAAGGGCAACATACAAGAAACGAAAGTGCAGACTCAGGATGAGTCTAGCCACCGATCAGTGACCAAGTACCTGGACGAAGCTGGGAAGAGTTACGAGTACTATACCAGCTGAAAAGTGCCAAAGGATTGCAGGTTTTCATTAAAGGAATAGAGTCATCAGTGACCTCATCCGAAATTATCGCGGCACTAAACTAGAAGAACTTCAACGCCGAAACTGTGATCAACATTCTCAACAGGAACAAAGAGCCGCAGCCACTCTTTAAAGTCGAACTGGAGCCATCGAGTCAGAAAAACAACAAAAATGAAGTACATCCTATATATAAGCTACAGTATTTACTGCACCGAAGAATAACCGTAGAAGAGCCACACAAGCGCAGGCAACCTGTGCAGTGCACCAACTGCCAAGAATATGGCCACACCAAAGCGTACTGCACCTTAAAATCCATCTGTGTCGTTTGCAGCGATGCCCACAGTACTGTAAACTGTCCTAAGAATAAAAACGACAGTTCAATTAAGTTATATGCAGCAACTGTGGCGAAAAACACACAGCCAACTGGCGAGGATGCATTGTTTATAAGGAACTCAAGAGTCGCTTAAACAAACGAGTAGATTCAGCTCGAGATCGTATCGAACCAACAATTCACAAAGTAATGGAACCAACTACAACTAACATCCCTTCGTCTGCCAGCCACCGAACAATGCCAAATTCCTCCTTTGCAAGTGTACTAAAATCAGGAATCAAAGTACCAACAGCAGTCACCTCCAGCGTCCGGCATAATATTAGCCAAATAAACGCAAATAAACAATTAAACACACAGAACATGCAACAGCAGCCAATTGGCATTGAAGCGATTATGCTTTCGATGCAGCAAAGCATGAAAGACTTCATGCAAGAAACTATGCAAGAGCTTATGAGGAACCAAAACATCCTTATTCAAATGCTCATTTCTTCTAAAACAGGATAATGACTCCCTTAATAATAGCTACCTGGAAAGCTAATGGCGTTTCGCGGCACAAGCTAGAACTTGCTCAGTTCTTAGCCGAAAGAAACATTGACGTTATGCTACTTTTAGAAACTCACCTTACCGAAAAGTGCAACTTCCAAATACCAGGATATAAATTTTATTTTACGAATCACCCGGATGGCAAGGCCCATGGAGGCACTGGAATACTAATACGATTGCGAATTAAGCACCACTTTCTTGGTAATTGGCAAGAAGACTGCTTACAATGTACCTCTAGAAACATCCAATGCCATAACGGTGTTCTCACTCTAGCTGCTGTCTATTGCCCACCTCGCTTCACAATCTCTAAGGAAAAATTCACAACACTTTTTGACTCGTTTGGTGAAAGGATTGTTGTAGATGGCGATTGGAATGCCAAACACAACTGCGGATCTCGGATAGCGAACCGTAAAGGAAAACAGCTGTACAACGCAATCATCAAACCGCAACGCAAACTAAACTATGTTTCCCCGGGAGCGCCTACATACTGGCCAGCAGATCCCATGAAGCTTCCAGATTTGATTGACTTTGCCATCACAAAAAGGATATCCCAATCAATGATTACAGCTGAGGCACTTCCAGAACTCTCATCTGATCACTGTCCGGTGCTCTTTCATCTTTTATACCAGCTACAACACATCGAGCGACCGTATAGGCTTACAAGCAATAGGACCAACTGGGCGAGGTACAAAAAATATGTTTGTTCCCATACCGGCTTTTCTAGTCCCCTGGAAACCGAGCAAAACATTGATCAGTTTGTTGGTATGTTTGGTTTGTTGATATAGAATCAATACTTGTTGCAGCAGCAAAAACGTCAACTCCACAAGACAACCATGTATGCAGTATAAAGTTTAACAAGACAAGTAGAGATACTGAACTGCTTGTGCTTGAAAAACGACGACTTCGAAGGGAGTGGCAGGAGCACAGATCACCTGGCACAAAGAGTAGATTAAAAGAAGCTTCTCGCAGACTTACCAAAGCGCTTAAGAAAGAAGAAGCGGACGCACAACTAAGGTACATCGAGAACCGCACCCCCACAGGTACAAAGAACTCGTTGTGGAAAGCCTACAGGAACCTACAGGCACCAACAGAAACTGTTGTACCTCTCCGTAACTCTACCGGAAACTGGTCTCGCAGTGACACGGACAGACCAAGAGTCTTCGCTGATCATCTTAAAAAAGTATTTCAACCAAATCCAGCGACTAACTCATTTATTCTCCCGCCTTTAACTGCATCTGACTTAGCACCACAAGATCCTATAGAATTTCGACCAAGCGAGATAACGAAAGTCATTAAAGAGCAACTGAAGACTGGAAAATCGCCTGGCTACGACTTAATAACCCCGAAAATGATCATCGAACTCCCAATGTGTGCAGTTCTACGAATCTGCTTGCTCTTCAACGCAATTACTAAAATTGGATACTTCCCTCAAAAGTGGAAGAAATCAGTTATAATTAGACAAAACACAGCCATCATCATACAGGCCAATAAGCTGACTTACTTGTCTCTCCAAGCTATTTGAAAAAGTGCTGCTACTACGTATCAGCCCCCACCTCAAAACACACAACACACTCCCATCGCACCAATTTGGTTTTCGGGCAAAACATGGAGCCATTGAACAGGTTAACCGCATCACAACAGAAATTCGCACTGCTTTTGAACATCGTGAATATTGCACAGCTCTATTCTTAGACGTTGCACAAGCATTCGATAGAGTATGGCTGGATGGACTTATGTTTAAAATAATCAAACTGCTGCCTCCCCTAAGCTTGGAGTACAAAGTCCTCTTATATAACTCCGTTTTAAAACCTATATGGACCTATGGCTCCGAGCTATGGGGCAACGCATCGAGAAGCAACATCGACATAGTACAGCGAGCACAGTCTAGGATCTTGAGAATCATTACTGGAGCTCCATGGTATCTTCGGAACGAGAATATACACAGAGACTTACAAATAAAACTTGTCATTGAGACAATAGCAGAGAAGAAAGTAAAATACAATGAAAAACTAGCCTCACATCCAAATCCTCTTGCAAGAAAACTTATTCGAGTATGCAGCCAAAGTCGACTGCACCGGAACGACCAACCAGCCCAGCGTTAAATTGTTAGGCCACACAGCACGAATCATTTCATAAATAAGCAAAACATTGGAAAAAAAAAAAAAATCTGTAAACACTCTTTGGCTACGCATTTCTTTTTCCTGAACTCTATTTCACCACAATCGTTTGTCGTATGTCTCTCCATCATACACTCATTTAGATTCCACTCATTCGTTTTCCACTTATTCGCTTTACACTCATTCGCTTTACCCTCCTTTTTTACTTTTTTGTTGTCACCGTCTTCCAATAATTCACTTGCGATTTTAAATTTAAATTCGTTCATAAAATTTCGCCCTAAAATCATGGCTCATCGATTCGTCTGGTACCACATATATTTCAAATTCTTTCTCTATACTTTTAACAATAATAAATAAAACATACTAATTTCGCCAAAATAATAAGTTTACTTCTGTTTATTCCAAAAAAAACAGGTTTTTTCTTCGTTATTGTTACATTTTAAAAAGTTTTCGAAATTAAATGCAGACTTTTCATATGATTTTTCTGTTCTCTGCGTTTTTAAACAAGATATTCTAATCAAACTTATAGGACTCCCCGAATCGATGAGACATTCTGTGGAGACACAAACATTACTTATTGCTCTAAAGTAAATATTAAAATATCTTACTCAATCGCTTTTATCCTTTTTGTTATCGGGACACATCGCCAGCTTATGCTCCCTACTGCCACACGCATAGCATGCTCCAATTTCGCCTTTGGGCTTACTGCATTCCGAGGCGAAATGGCCTACAGAGTTACAATTGTAGCAACGTAGGACTGTCGACTTTGGCGCCAGTTGCTGGCGCACCTTATGCTCCATTAGTGTGATTTTGTTAAACGCCTTCAACACCTGGGACGCCTCCTTAAAACACTGCATGTATGCCTGCTGACGTAGGCTCTCATTTGGAATGCCCTCTGACGTTGTCCAATAGTTCTTCTGCATCCAACTGAATTGGAGCCGCCAAAAGAAGTTTTTCGTTGTAGTAAGTTGCGAAATTCTTTGATTGCTTCCATTTGCGGTCCTCAAAGAGTCACCGCAACACAATTTTATTTTGTTTTGCTCCAAACGCCTCAGTCAGCTGATTTAGTAGCACTTCCACATCAACATTTATTCGACTGTTGCTGGCATACAGCCATGATTGCGCGTTTCCTTTTAATTTGGACATCAGCAACATGCGAATCAAATTGTCATTCAGATCGAATGTTTCTGCAACGATTTTTAGTTGATTTACCCACATGTTTGCTGCTGTCTGTCCATCAAACTCCGGTAACATGTCTTTTACAACGTTATGCAGCATGTTTGATGCGTTGCCTGTTGAGTTTGAGTTCGAATATGAAATCATTGGGCTCGCTGCAGTTGTTGCCTTTTTTTCTGCTCGCTTTAACTGGCTGTTTTCACTCAAAATTCGCCGCTTCTGTTATCTCAACTCGTCGATCTCCCTTATTTCGTTCACTGTCTCGCCCGTTATTTCTTCAGCGCCGCCTGCCGTTTCGCTGAATGCCTCTTCAGAATCGCTTGCTGTTCCGTTATTTGGCTCTTCTGGTTCGCTCGCTGCATCGTGTTTGCACTCTCAACTATTTCACATTCACTCACAGCGAGCATTGGCGGCTGTGCACTGCGAACTTCCATTGGAACTTCACTCAGTCTGGCTGCCATGTATGTTTTGTTACTTTTCCCTGGTTTGTTAAAATGCAACAATTCTTTTTTAATATAACGCTTTTTTACGCTAACCAATTTAATATCTGGTTTTTCAAGTAAGTCTCTACCAATGATCATAGGTACAAAAATAGATTCATCAGGGACTACAATAAACTTATGTATTATAATCTTATCATTAAGTTTAATGCTGCAGGGCACTTCACCGAAGGACATCAAACGTTTCTTTCCTATTCCACAATACTGTGTCTTTGTTAATGGCCTATTGCCGAAATTGGTTACGCAAGCTCGGCGCACAAAACTTCTAGGGCTACCGGAGTCAAACGCCTCGGGTCATAATTAAAAGAAACACTCACCGATTGGAATGGGCAACACGGAGTCACCACTTCAGCACTATCAACATAAGCCGCGCTGCGGCTAGCAGTCATACCCAAATTTGGACGGTGTGGACAGTTCTTATACACGTGAGACAGCTCACCACATCGGAAGCAAGAGCCATCAGGACGTCTGGGCTTCGGGCAAGCACTTTGGTAATGTCCATAACCAGAGCAATTGAAGCAACGGACCAAGGCATCAGGACTGGCAGCAGTAGACATCGTAGCGGTTGCTGGAGCCGGCAACCCAGTAGTAGACCGGGCCGCAGAAGCCCTAGCAGCAGGCATCTTAGTAGTAGCAGCCACCAGTGTTCGAGGGTGCACACGCTCATAACGAACAAGCAGGCGTTTTAATTCACGCATTGTCCTGGCCGTAAACAAGATGAATCTCTCTCTAGATTGGTCTCCGATACCTTCAATGATGATGTCAAAAAGTTCACTCTCAGCTACGCGCCGCGATTTCTTGCATCTCCAGAACATATCGGTGCACCGTCTCGTCGGGTCTCAAACGTCTGGCACGTAGTTGAAGAAAGACTTCATCCGAAGAATATTGGCGGCTAAATTCCTCCACCAATGCCTCGCGCAGCAATTCATATGAATGGACAGAAACCGTACGCACAAACAGCTTTGCTGTTCCACTCAACATACGCCGAATTCCCACGAAGCGTGCTCGGTCGTCAAATTGCAAAATAATGAAGGCATCCTCTAAGTCTTCAATCCACTTCAACACGTCGTAACTGTCATCAGCCGTGAACATTGGCACCATTGACTCGATGAGGTTAATGTCCATTCTAAGTGGCGGTACATCTTGTCCCGTTCGGCGAGGGTGACGCACGTAATTCCTCTACTTCCTGCTGAAGTAGCAGCAGTTCTCTCTCCTGACGCAATTGAATAATTTGTGCTTCCACATTCATTGTTCCAGCAGTAGTCAAAGCACTGGCAGCTGTCCCGTTGTTCTCTGGCACCAACTGTACAGGCCTCGAAATAATTTCATCAACAGCAGACATCGGTCGACTAACGGCTTGGGTATCCGTTATAACGGCACATGGCGCCGCTAAATTTGTCGCGCCATTTTCGCTTACGGCGTCTTCAGCGGTGCTATCTAACGGCGTCTGCCCGCCATTTTCATCGTCCAGCTCTTGTTCAGCAGTCTCCCTCGCAGCAGCAGGCAACAAATTTTATAACTCACGTATCTGAGCCACAGTTGCAGTTGCTGGCACATCCATATTGTGTGCGCGAGTTACCACCCCACCCCCTAAACCTCCACGCCTCTAACGTTGTCGGACACTGAACCGGGAAGGCGAACAACTGGAGCACCGCATCCGGCCAAGTGCTGACTTCGCGTACGAAGTTGCACAGCAACATTGTCTGCAAGGGACTCGGTCAGCCGAATGCTGAAGCGGCACAAAAATTATGTTTATGTTTACATTTAAGAACCTATGTACTCTTAAGAACAAAAACACTTATGTACAAAACAGAGAGCTAGAGGAGACTTCTCTGAAAGAATAAACTTCACTCTGGTTTTGAGCTCCAACAGACTCAGTCGTGTTCATCTTTTCCCGTTTGCCAATAACTTCCATTTGTGACTACATATATACATAAATGCACAACTAAAACCCTGCATACTTACCAACCATACACACTCATCAACCAAAGGACGTCGGACGCCCCCACTGGCTTCCCCCCCCTCGTGTCCACACTGATAACTGGCGCAGCCGGTAGGATGAATTTCCTAACCGTATTCACTTACTTGTAAGTAGGAAAAAATGTGAGAAAAGAAACAAATTATATTTAAATGTCGACAACAAACATACACACAAATTTAAACCCCAACCCACCATAATGACACGGAATCACCTTGTCACCGATTTGCTCTTATGCCATCCAACACATCTTAGTTTTCATTTGATAAGTGCAAGTGTGAGTGCTGCCATAGTGACGTAGTGACGTGGAATCAAACGATGATAACCATGTCACTGGTATACATACATATATACACTCGAATACATGACATCAAACACCATACAACACACTCATGCACCGTATTGCCGCGCTGACGTGGAATCTATCGCTGATCATCACGTCATCGGTACTTACATACGCTGCCAAACATCAAATTTTCATTAAAAAGTGCAAGTGTACCGTATTGCCGCGCTGACGTGGAATCTATCGCTGATCATCACGTCATCGGTACTTACATACGCTGCCAAACATCAAATTTTCATTAAAAAGTGCAAGTGTACCGTGCTGCCGCGCTGACGTGGAATCTATCGCTGATCATCACGTCATCGGTACGTACATACGCTGGTAAATGTATCGCCAAAAGCCTCTTTATATACTTATACATTCGAACATACAATATCAAATAAAATACATTCAATTACACATACACCCAAAATACTCCACCGCACTTGGTTACATACAACACTGTACAATGTAACCACAGCAGCGCGAAATCAAACGCTGATCGTTGCGCTGCTGTGCTATATACAAACGTATCGCTAAAAACTCTTCTCACTCATGTGCCGCATTGCCGCGTTAGTGTGGAATCAAACGCTGATCATCACACTGACGACGACTATACATGCACGCAAAATACTTTATCGCATCCGCTTACATACAGCGCCATAAAATGTAGCCACTGTGGTATGGAATCAAACGTTGATCATCATACCACTGTGACATAAACAAATTAAGCACTCAAGCTTCTTTAACACATTTGCATACTCACGAACACACTGCCATACAACGGCGAAGAACCAAAACGCAGATACTCCCACTGTCAAAACATAAACACATATCATATTTCGGACCAGACAAGTCGCATTGAGCGTATCTCAGCAACAACAATGCTACATGGGTGGTTGCGGACCCATGCCAGGGGAGTCGAAGTAAAGGGTGAACGCTTGAGTATCGTCAAGTTACTTCGCTTTTCGATCCCCTGCGAAGTGTCGCGTCACTCATGAAGGCCACTTTAAATAACAGAACATACATGAAAAAAAAGGGGAAAGAAGTCGACATATATTTATACTTTGTTCCCTTTCGTAATGCAATTTCTGTACATAAATATATATTAATACCAATAATATTGCAGAGCCTGATAAAGAGTATAGAGGACGCACAAACAAACACACATATAGTACAAATAAGTAATTACTTACGAAACTCAAAAATCATACTCTGTACACTTAAAATATCCTAAAATAAGCACACCATCCAAATCTAAAACACACTATATACACATACATACACACTTAGATAAGTACATAAATTGTATCTAAACACACTATATACACACATACACTTAAATAAGCACACGATTTATATTTAAATACACTATATATATACATATATATACTTAAATAAGTACATAACCCACACTTGAACTACATTATAAGCCCACCCACTCATTCCCCTGAGGTAGAAAACTTGTTCATTGTTTTTCGGTTATACACGATAAACCGAGTAACTTAAAATTTAATGTCAAAAAAGCTAGTTTATAACCTTAGGAAGACTACGCGTTCTGTTGTCGGGGCTTCATCATCCACTAGTAAGTTTCCCCACTCTACCAGACGTTCTGACCCGCTTCTTCCGATCTCAGAAGAACCCAGGCCAATTCCCTATCAAAAACCCACAATGGACTCAGGCAATGATTCTGGCCGTCCCACTCCACCTCCCTTAACACCCACTGTCAGTGGATTGAGCTCGGTAATTTCAACGACATTCAAGCCTAAAGACATTATGGCTTTTGTTGAACACTTGCCAACTTTCGACGGTACTCCCCGTCAATTAGACAGATTCATTACTAGCGTAGAAGAGATTCTAATGCTAATCAGGGGGGCGGATCAGACGCCATACGGCTTACTTACCTTGAGGACCATTAGAAACAAAATAATTGATAGAGCCGACGAAGCCCTAGAGCTCGCAAACACTCCCTTGGTGTGGGACGAGATAAAGAACAATCTCATCCGCCTTTATTCGAGCAAGAAAAGCGAAGCTAACTTGCTCAGTGAGCTTAGTACATTCTCTGACAACCAGACTTTGGGCCAACTGTTCTTTGGAATATCAAAGGTGAGAAGCCAACTCTTCTCCGTACTTAAGAACAGCGAGCACAATAACACCGTTATAGACGCCAAGAAAGTTGTCTATAACGAAGTGTGCCTCAACGCTTTTATCACAGGTTTGAGAGAACCTCTCAAAACGTTCGTCAGGTTAAAGTCCCCTTCTACTCTCGAACAGGCATACGAGCAATGTCAAATAGAGCAGACCTTGTATAGGGCACAAAATAACCGTTCCAATAGAACAGAGCAGGGATCAAATGGATCAGATGGTAGGAATCAACAAAATAATAACGACACTAACAACCGCAATGGACGTAATGACCGAAACGACCGTAGAAGACCATATTCCAACTCTTACCAGAATAGATCATCTAATTCGTACAACCGTACACCCCAATCCAGTAATAACGATAACCAAGCTAGTACATCAAACCCCTTCCGAACAACGCCACATAGTCTGAACAATATAGAGGAGAACCCTCAACCCAACCCGAATTTTCAGCAACCCGCCTCGGGAAGCCAACAGGGTACATAAGCCCGGCCACGCACAGTTCCTCTCTTCCTTTCATTAAAATCAAACTTCCCCATACAAACCCTCTGAAATTCCTGATCGACACGGGATCTACACACTCCTTTATTGACCCAAAATATGTTGACCCTCGAAACTGTGCGACTTTACAAACGCCTATAATACTTAAGACAGCCTTAAACAATTTTACTATCTACCAACATGTATCTATACCTTTTCCACCCGAATTTCAAATCACAGGCGAAATGACTCTCCTCCCCTTCAAATTCCACTCTTATTTTGACGGATTGATAGGGATGGACTTATTATCTTACTTAAAAATAGAAATAGATTTGCCTAACTTAAAACTAAAAACCCCAAGTACCACTATACCCTTATGGACCCATAGTAACTTAACTTCGAACATATTTAATATCTCTGGGCATACGAAAACTGTTTTGTCACTACCTGTAGAAACCAGACAGGGCGATTTCTATATCGACCCCATCTTAATCAATGATGATTTAATAATATCAGACGGTATTTATACCTCCCAAAATAATACTGCTAATTTCGTTATCACAAACTATAGCGATGTGGACCAGCTGTTGTATCTGGAAAGCCCGATAAAAAGTACGCCATACTCCACAGTTGATAGCGTTGAACTTTACAATATCACCTCAACCACCCCACAACCCCAAGACTTTGCAACATCTCTGCAAACCCTTTGTACCGAAAACCTATCTCCTGAAGAGAAACAAGGGTTACTTTCGCTTTGCAAGAAATTTCTAGATATCTTCTATAACGAAGACGAACCACTTAGCTTCACTAACAAGATTACACACGCCATCAAAACCATGGACAATATCCCTATTCACACAAAATCCTATAGGTACCCCTACATCCATAAAGAGGAGGTCAAAAAGCAAATAGAATCGATGCTAAATCAAAATATTATCAAATCTAGCTATTCCCCGTGGAGCGCCCCTGTCTGGGTCGTTCCCAAAAAAATTACTCCTACGGGAGAACAAAAATGGCGTCTCGTTATCGATTATAGAAAACTCAATGAGAAAACTATATCTGATAGGTACCCCATACCCAACATTGCAGACATCTTAGATAGATTGGGCAAAGCTAGATACTTCTCTACGCTTGATCTTGCAAGTGGATTTCACCAGATAGAAATGAACCCTGATGACATCCCCAAAACTGCATTTACGGTAGAGGGAGGTCATTACGAGTTCATTAGAATGCCGTTTGGCCTCAAAAACGCTCCAGCCACCTTCCAAAGGGTGATGGACAATATTTTCGGGGCCCTTATCGGAACCATCTGCTTAGTCTATCTGGACGATATAATAATCTTCTCAACCTCCTTACAAGATCACCTCATACACTTGAAAACTATTTTTGAAAGACTTAGATCTGCTAACTTTAAGGTACAACTTACCAAGTCCAACTTTCTCAGAAAAGAAACGGAATTCCTTGGCCATATCGTTTCTCAAGAGGGTGTTAAACCTAACCCTAATAAAATCGAAGCAATTAAGAATTTTCCATGTCCTCATAGCAAAAAAACAATTAAGTCTTTTCTCGGTTTGTTAGGCTACTACAGGAAATTTATTAGAGATTTTGCAAGACTTACCCAACCTATGACGAAAAAATTAAAAGGCAACAATAAATCAATTATAATAGATGATGAGTTTAAAGAAACCTTCGAGACATGTAAAACCCTAATTTCTAATGACCCAATCCTCCAATACCCGGACTTTACTAAACCTTTCACATTAACCACGGACGCAAGTAATTTCGCAATAGGAGCTGTCCTATCTCAGGGTCCCGTCAACAGCGATAAGCCCGTATGTTTTGCTAGCAGAACCTTGTCAACTGCAGAAACAAACTACTCCACAATTGAGAAGGAAATGCTGGCCATCATTTGGGCGGTTCAATACTTCAGACCTTACCTCTTTGGCAAAAGGTTTACTATAGTCACCGATCATAAACCATTGACTTGGTTAATGAACTTCAAACAACCCAATTCTAAAATAATTCGGTGGAGACTCCAGCTTCAAGAGTACGATTTTGAGGTAGTCTATAAAAAGGGGTCTCAAAATGTAATCGCTGATGCCCTCAGCCGACCAGAGATCTCCATCAACCATTCTGAAATATTAACGACTCCACAAACCGTTTGCCCTATTTCGGAAAAGCCTCTTAACGATTTTAATATTCAACTCCTTTTTAAAATAGCCCCAATTACAAACTATATCACAGTGACCCCGTTTAAACATAAAATTAGGAGAGAATTCTGTAGACCTGATTTCAAATATGACGACATAGTTAACATTCTTAAACAATCACTTAAACCAAACAAAACATGTGCAGCATTCGCCCCCGACCACGTTTTTCTAATGGTGGAACAAGCCTACCAGACCTATTTCTCCACCAACAATACGCTCAAACTTATTAGATGTTTGAGTTTCCTCCCCGAAATAACTGATAGTTCAGAAATCGAGAAAATTATAACTGACTATCATGTTAATAGTAATCATCGTGGAGTCGACGAAACATACTTACACCTAAAGCGACAACAATTTTTCCCTCATATGAAGGAGAAAATTACTCGGCTGATCAGAGAATGTGAGACATGTTTGAAATTGAAATACGACAGACAACCCCAAAAGACTTCGTATCTAATACCTGAAATTCCCTCAAAACCATTGGACATTTTACATATAGACATCTATACGATTAATAAAAACTACAACCTTACCATTATTGACAAATTTTCCAAATTTGCAGCTGCGTACCCTATAGCCAATAGAAACTGTATCAACGTAGTTAAAGCGTTAAAACATTTTATCTCCCAATTTGGTATTCCTAAAAGCTAGTTTATGATCAAGGAGCAGAATTCGCCAGCGACATGTTCAACAAATTCTGCACTCAATTTAATATTGATCTACATGTTACGTCTTTCCAACAATCTTCTAGTAACTCTCCCGTTGAACGGCTACACTCAACTTTAACTGAAATTTACAGAATAGTACTTGACGCTAGGAAACAACAGAAACTCAACACCGAACATGACGAGTTAATGTCCGAAGTTCTAATTACATACAATAACGCAATCCATTCTGCGACTAAACATACTCCCTTCGAGCTATTTAACGGACGCACCCATATGTTCAATCAAGCGATCAAGTTTAACAGTGAACACGACTACTTAACAAAATTAAACGAATTCCGCGAAAAACTTTACCCCACGGTTGCAGAAAAACTTTCAAACAACGCAACTAAGAGAACCCTAAAATTGAATGAAACTAGAACAGACCCTATAACCCTTCAACCCGACACTCTAATTCTTAGGAAAGAAAACAGACGGAACAAAATTACACCTAGGTTTTCCATTCACAAAGTCAAACACGACAAGGGTCGCACTTTAATCACTACAAAAAACCAAAAACTACACAAATCAAAAATTCGAAAGATAGTTCTAAAGAAAGGAAAAAAATAATTTACTTAACACTGATGACAATTGACCCCATGCCTTCTTAATTTACCATTTCAGATTCACCTTCGGGTCGACTAAAGCCATTTCTATCCGCTACCTAAACGATAATACCCCTATAGCCAAATTAGAACTAGGTGAAGCTCTACTAACTGACAGATACAAAATAATTAGTCATGTTATTAACTTACAAGACTATAACAAATGTATGGAACAATTTTACCAGACTATTAATGGATTTCACCCCGATACCACTTTAGGAGATTCTGTCACTATCTTAAAAGCCAAACTAAACCAAGCCCAGGTCAAACTCAAAGCCTTAACCCCACTTAATAGAAACAAACGTGGCTTGGTCAACGGACTGGGTAGTCTTGTAAAGGTTGTTACTGGTAACATGGATGCCAATGACGATAAAGAGATCCATGAAGAATTAAACAATATAAAGAAAATTCTAAAATCGCTAATGATAACTTCCTAAACCAAGAATTGTTTAACAATGAAATACTTACCCGGTTCGAGAACATTACAAACCATATAAACAATGAGCAAATTTTGATAAGTAAATTCCTTGAAAACTCACAAAATAAAATTTACAAACAATTAGACATGCATGATTCCCTTCTGGAAGAAATGCAGTACTTGAACAGGATTAATTATAACATAGAACTATTTACCAATCACTTGAATGACATAACGGAAAGTATGTTATTAGCAAAATTAAATATAATTCCCAAGTTCATCCTAAATGAACAAGAAATGGACAAAATAAAAAACATTTTGGAAAAACAAAATGTTACAATAAAGAATGAACAAAATATATACAACTATCTAAGAATTAACACGCTAAGCTACGAACAAAAAATAATTTTTAACATCAAAGTACCAATATTTAAGCAGCCTGGCTATGCCCTTGCAAGACTAGTTCCACTACCCATAAATAACACTTATTTTATAATTACCCCAAACTACTTAGCCTATAATGCTAATAATAAGAAATATCATATGACACGAAAATGCCCTAAGCTGGATGGCACATTCTTGTGCGATGAAGACTTTGTTATCGACACACCCCAAAATAATACGTGCCTGACAAATCTTTTAAACGGAGAAAACAGTTCCTGTAATGTGCGGGAAACCGGTCCTATCACCGACGTCTTCGAAGCAGAGAGAGGCTACATCTTCGCGTTCCATGTAAACAATATGAAAATATCCCTAACTAACGGCTCTGAGCTCTCCATAACGGGGGTCAGCCATCATCAGATATATTAATGAAACGATACAAATTAATGGTATCGATTACGATGGCACAGATGACACCTTTCCCGAACAACTGGATTTTGCCCTTCCACCTGTGCGCGAAATAACTAAGAATACCACCATTATGGTACTAAGCTTAGAGAAACTTCATCTCGAAACCGCTCAAACAATGGGTAAAATCCTGGCTGTCCATAACATTACAACACGACATACCTGGACACTCTATACTCTGCTCGGACTGGTAGCATCCCTGGCAATAATCTTATGGCTACACCGACGAACGAAACACATCGTCCACGTCCATGAAGACCACCGCCTACCGATCTACGCGCCGTCCATACCTTCCCTATGGCCGTCGCTTCGAACTGGGGAGGGAGGAGTTACCACCCCACCCCCTAAACCTCCACGCCTCTAACGTTGTCGGACACTGAACCGGGAAGGCGAACAACTGGAGCACCGCATCCGGCCAAGTGCTGACTTCGCGTACGAAGTTGCACAGCAACATTGTCTGCAAGGGACTCGGTCAGCCGAATGCTGAAGCGGCACAAAAATTATGTTTATGTTTACATTTAAGAACCTATGTACTCTTAAGAACAAAAACACTTATGTACAAAACAGAGAGCTAGAGGAGACTTCTCTGAAAGAATAAACTTCACTCTGGTTTTGAGCTCCAACAGACTCAGTCGTGTTCATCTTTTCCCGTTTGCCAATAACTTCCATTTGTGACTACATATATACATAAATGCACAACTAAAACCCTGCATACTTACCAACCATACACACTCATCAACCAAAGGACGTCGGACGCCCCCACTGGCTTCCCCCCCCCCTCGTGTCCACACTGATAACTCGCGCAGCAGGCACAGCATTGAGCTTGGTTGGACGCATCTTCGTATCCCACTTCTGAGTTTTAAACGCCGAAGTTTCAGAATTGGTTTTCTTTATTTTCACATGCGCTGAGCAGCAGTGTCAGGCTAAGAATGGCGGGTTCGCTTACATTCGCTGTTAATTATTAATTGTTTTTTTTTTTTAAGTTTAGTCCTTCAACGTGGCCGGAATGTTGGATCCGAGTCATTTAGTAGTATAACGAAAAATGTACTTTTATATTAAGTAGTAGCTTTTTTGTGTTTAAGTAGTATACATACATACGCATAACTTGAAGTCACTGTAACATACATAATAAAACGCTGGTGGGGCGAGTAGCGACCCGGCTGTCAGCAGGTGCCCTAGTGTTATTGCCTCTCCGTCGCTGGGGTCCTGGCTGATTGGTCCGAGTGGCCTCGAGTTCAGCACCGCCTCGACGACGACGAGGACTGTTTGCAGCTCCTCCGGTGTTAGCTGCGCGCTGCCCACCGCTCGTAGGTGTAGTAGCTTTGCAGTTTTGACACCTGCCTCCCAAAGCCCTCCCTTATAAGGGGGCCTACCACGGATTTTAAGTATCGTGTACACTGGACCACAAAAGTCAACGCTACAAATCTGCGGGTAAATTCCCCATTATTTAAGTTAGAAGTCGCGGTTTGCATTGGAAACATCATCAACGAACGAACTGTAGACCTCCTGAGTGTTAACAATCCAAATACGCTCCCGAAGGATACTCACAAGTGCTCGTGGGCCAACATGAAAATTGGTTTGATGTCGGACATAGCTCTGTACGAATTGAGAGCGTTTAGTCAACAATAATGGAAACTTGGCATCATACGATATAGGAGCATTTGCTCTCAACAACGAGAACTCACACCTTCCCTTGTCTTCGTGAATAAATGGATTTACCATAATCGCTGAAGACACGGGCCAAGCTTGGATCCCTTGCGAACTCTTTTAATGTCATCATCAAATTCGTCACATTGAACAACTTTGATAATTTTCAAGAAGGCTTCTTTATATTCCGTTGGTGACGGAATCTTTTCAAATTGGGCATTCCTATTTTTACATTTAGCTATGAAGCGGAACATATAAACAAATACCCTTAGCAGTTTGAGGTGTGACGAGAATCCCTCGATGACGTCCACTAGATTCGATTTAACTACGGCAGCGGGCTTGGTTCTGTGTCAGAGATCTTCTAGAAGGTGAGCGGCTCTACTTTTGATACAAATGTAAATGCAAGCCACATAGGTTCTAGGATTTCTTTGCTGGGCTGGAGAATCTTTGAGCTTTAGTCTGCTCTGACTACATAGACGCGTGAGCGACTTCGCGAGAGGATTTTCGTGTGCGGCGAGCTTTGCTTGATGTTTACTCTTTCTCATCTGGATTTCCTCGTTGACGAGATTAATGTTGAGGTCTCTATGGATGCTTTCGCTGCGTAGGTACCATTGTGCACAGTGATAGTTCTTAGAATCGCTGACTCAGCTCGCTGTATAATTTCAATGTTGGTTTTTAACGCGTTTCCCCATAGTTCACAGCCGTATGTCCAGATGGGTTTTAGCACGGTATTGTAGAGAAGTACTTTGTATTCCAAACTAAGCGGAGAGTTGCAATTAATAAGCCAGTAAAGATTGCCTGCTTTAAGCTTCATATGAGTCCTTTTAGATTCTATAAGTTGCCGCCAGGTATCTAGGTGAACGCCGAGATATGTTACTACGTCTGATTGTGAGATGAATGTATTGTTTAGGGTACATGGTGGGCAGAATTGTCTATTCAATGTAAACGTGTCTGCTTTTGGTCTCGTTTATGCGCCAGTCCGCAAACCATGTTTCCACTGTTTTAAAATGACATTCAAGTTTTTCTGTTGCCTTTGATGGGCATTTGGATCGTCTGAGTATTGCGGTATCGTCAGAAAATGTAAAGGCTGTGAGCTGATAGTTTTGTAGACATATCTGGTGTGTATAGGGTGTAAAGAACGGAGCCGAGGACACTACCTTGGAGGACTCCGGTATTGATGACGCGGTCGTGTGAAGTCGAACTGTTACACCTGATTGAGAACTCTCTTTGTGGGTATTCTGCGGAAGCAGTTTTGTTATCTTGTAAATATACAAGGACTAATAGTCCTTCCAGCCAGACTCGGTCAAATGCTTGTGCGACGTCTAAGAATATAGCTGAGCAGTATTCCCGGTGCTCAAAACCAGTACGAATTTCGTTTGTGAAGGTGACTGATTGGTCTGTAGGATGAGGGTTGCAGGTAGGACAAATGAAATGCTAGCAGAATTTGGTTGGAATACGTTCGGAAGGTGATCGGCGAATGCATTGCCTCTATCTTCTTCGCTGCGTATCCAGCTTATAGAGGGTCGTCGCAGTGGAACGACTTTCTGCTGGTGGCTGAATATTTTTGTGTGCCTTCCACAAAGGGTTCTTCTTGCTGGTGGGCGATAGTTGTTCGATGTATAGATGCTGGGATTTTGCTTCCTCAAGCTTAAGTGCCCTGGTTAGTCTACGTGTTGCTATTTTTAGATGTTCCTTAGCCTTTGGGGATCTGTGATTCCGCCATTCTCTTCTTAGTCTTCGTTTTTCAACAACCAACTGTTCGATTTCGCGAGTTGTTTTGAAATGATTTGTCTTTTTGTGTGTGTCTGCAGGGGTAGTGGCCTTGTCTGCAGCAACAAGTGTTTCCTCCATCGATTCGGTCAGGCGGTCAACATCCTCATCGGTAGACACTGTTTGAGTTGGTTCCATGTGAGTAGAAACATATTTCGTGTACCTTGCCCAGTTGGTCCTGTTGCCTGTCAGCCTCAAGGGCTGCTTTGTTATATGTGGTCGATGCATGAGAGTAAGTAAAACTGGTGAGTGATCAGATGATAGTTCTGCAAGTGACTCGGCCGTAATATTATTTCTTGGGATCTTTCTTGTTATTGCGAAGTTAATGAGATCCGGGAGCATATTTGGATCTGCTGGCCTGTATGTATGTCTACCCAGAGTCACAAAGTCGAGCTTATTTCGTGGCTTAATGAGCGCGTTATAAAGTTGTTTGCCCCTTAAGGTCAAAAGGCGTGATCCCCAGTGTGTGTTCTTGGCATTGTAATCACCAGCCGTTATAAATCGCTCACCGAGTGATTGGTCCTCAGAAACTACATTTGTATTGGTCCTCAGAAACTACAAAACGAGGTGGGCAGTAGACTGCGTCCAGAGTGACGGGGCCGTTGCTAGATTGCATGCTTATGGAAGTGGATTGCAGGTAGTCCTTTTCAGTTCTATTATGAAGGTGGTGTTTGATGCGACCTCTGATAAGGATTCCAGTACCAGCATGGGCTTTTCCGTCCGGATGGTTTGTGGCGTAGAAGGTATACTGGAATATGGAAGTTGTTTTTGTCTGTTAGATATGTCTCGGAGAGGAGCATGACGTCAATATTTTTTTCGGATAAGAACTGGGCAAGTTCGAGTTTATGCCGTGAAACGCCATTCGCGTTCCACATAGATTTTTGAAGTGGAGATATTAGGTTAGGTTATATCGGCAGACCCTCAAGTGGGGGCCTCACATAGATCAGTATGATCCTTAGTGTTGCCGGATAAGTGATGGAGGCTGTTAATTTACTGATTTAATTATCCCAGTCTAGTGTGCTGGTCAGTTTGGCAAAAGCCAGGAGTTTTTGGGGTGCCAGGCCCGCTGCTTCTTCCAGTGATGCAAGCAAGGGGCTTCCAAGGCATTTCGCTCTCGAGGTCATGAGTGCGGGGCAGTCGCAGATGAGGTGCTCCAGGGTTTCTTTTAATTCGGTATCTTGCATTTCCTGCATTCGTCGTTGTCGGTGATGCCCAACTTCTTAGCATGCGTTGCGGTCAGGCAGTGACCCGTGAGTATACCCATCATTATTCTACAGTCTCTTCTCGGGAGCTGAATGACATATTGGGTCAGTTTCGCATTTGTATAATTGCACATAGTGCGGGCTATCTTGCAATTTGTTGTGCTGTGCCACCTTCTTCCTGCTGTTAATGCAGCGCTTTCTTCGAAGCTGTGGCCTATAGATCGTAGCGGTGTCTTCAGGTCTTCAACTGCCAGTTGTCTAGATTCGGCACCTTCCTTTGCTAGCCTATCTGCCATCTCGTTTCCGTCGATGCCCTGGTGGCTGGGAACCCAAAATATGCGCACCTTCGAGCGGCAGCTTAATGCATCTAATGCTTCTCTGCTTGCCAGTACACTTTCGGAGCTGATGACATAGGATTGCATCGATTTGATAGCCGCCTGACTGTCGACAAAGATGCTGACCTGATTCTTATTGAGCGTTGTCGCAAGTTCTGCAGCCTTCTTTATAGCAGAGACCTCCGCTTGGAAGATGCTACAGTAGTCTGGCAACTTATACGACATTTGCATGAGCGGATCTGCACAGTAGACCGCGGCGCCCACGCCGGTTTCCATTTTCGATCCGTCCGTAAATAACTTTGTTGCGTTTTCGTCCATGCCGATTTTCCAATCTTCATGCCCCATTAGAGGGGGCGTTCTGGAGAAGTTGTTTATTGGGGTCATATAGTCCGTCCTATTGAGTGACTCCCCTCCTACTTCACTGTGCCCATAATTTGCGAGGGTCATACTTCCTGTAGCACAGAGACGTTGCGCGGTCTTTTGTGCTAGTAGTTTGGCCTGTATGTCGATGGGGAGAACTCCGAGTATCACTTCCAAGGCCTTTGTTGGAGTAGATCTCAGTGCCCCAGTAATGCACATCACTGCACGTCTTTCTACCCTTTCCATTGTTTGGAGGTATGTGGATTTCTTAGCGGTCTTCCACCATACCATTGGACGAACAATTGAGATGAAGATCCAGTACATCAGTTTGGGAGACAGACCCCACGTGCTGCTTAGCATCTTCTGCGATGCATATAGTGCACTTGTGGCTTTCTTAACCCTTTCCTCGACATTGGTCTTCCAGCTCAACTTGCTGTCCAGTACTATTCCTAGATACTTCACGCTCTTTTTTGGCACAAGCATGGCACCGTTTATAGACGGCGGAGTCCATTGCGGTATCTTGTATCTCTTGGTAAAGAGAATTAGATCCGTCTTGTCCGCATTTGATACTGAGTCCGACATCCATCGCCCACTTCAGTACTTCTTTAAGTGTACTGTCCATGACAGAGCTGATCGTCGTTGGACATTTGCCCACGATAATTATGGCTATGTCATCTGCATAAGCGGTTATCTTTGGGGCTTTCCGTTTAAATTTCCTTAAGACGTCGTTTACCACCAAGTTCCACAGCAGCGGCGACAGCACTCCGCCTTGTGGCGTGCCTCTGTGCGCTGCTTTGGTTGTGGTGGTGGTTCCCCATTCGGCTCTTACTCTTCTGCAGCTCAATAGATTTCCTATCCAAGAGTTTACAGCCTCGTGGGTTTCCGCGGCTCTCAAGCTCCGCATGATCGCTTCCGTAGATACATTGTTGAATGCACCTGAGATGTCCAGGAATGCTCCCAAGGCAAATTCCTTGTGGTGAAGGGCTTTTTCGATGGTAGCTACTAGGGAGTGTAGCGCTGTTTCCACCGATTTCCCTTTTGTGTAAGCGTGTTGGTTGGATTCTACGAGTCGGTTCATACCTCCTCTTATGTGTAGATCCAGAAGTTTTTCAAAGGTTTTAAGTAGGAAAGAGGTGAGACTTATCGGTCTGTAGTCTTTCGGTTGCATGTGACTGCATTTTCCTGCTTTTGGCAGGAACACAACACGTGCTGTTCTCCAGGGAACAGGTACATATCCCTGCCTCAGACATGCTATGAATATTGATTCCAGCCATGGAGTGACCTCTTCTTTGGTCTTCTGCAGCATGGCTGGTATTATACCATCTAATCCGGGGGATTTGTAGCTCTCAAAGGAGTCTATGGCCCACTGGATTTTGTGTGGTGTGATTATATTCCCAGGTACGTCGGACACTGGGTTCGTGTGCACTGTTTGTAATGGATCGAGTACATCTGTGCATCCGGGGAAGTGCTCGCTTAGAAGGGCATTAGTCGCTTCCCTACTGCTACTCGTCCATTGGCCATCGCTAGTTCTTAGTTGGCTCTGAATTGCCGGTTGGCTCGACAGAAGCTTCCTAAGTCTGGCGGTTTCCGTGACCTTCTCAATGCCAGAGCAGAAGGATCTCCATGAGTTCCTCTTGGCTGTCTGGACCTTTTTCTTAAAGTCAAGGAGCCTTGTCCTGTATTCGTCCCATACAATATCTTCGTTTGCTTGTTTAGCTAGTTTGAAGATTTCTTGTAGGTCGGTGCGTTGTGCCTTCAATTGTGGGTTCCACCAGGGTGGCCTGTGTTTCCTTCTTATTATTGAGGTCTTACACGCTGCGTTGAAGGATGAGGTTAGGTGATGACAGAGAGTCTTCACGGACTTCTCAATGTCCACCGTTGACGAGATTGGTATTGGGGATGGGAGTGTCCTTGTCACTTTGGTCTTAAACATATCCCAGTTGGTGTTCCGGGGATTTTTGTAAAGACTTTTTGTCACTGTGTACTCAAGTTGAACTTCGAACTGGATATACCTATGGTCAGAGAAGGAAGGTTTGCTGAGAACCCTCCATTCCGTGACTTCGGTATTTGTTCCAGACGCGAGTGTTAAGTCTATCACGCTAGATGAGGTGGGACCCACGTAGGTGGGTTCCTCTCCCCTGTTAGCGATCTTAATGTTAAATTTAAGAATGAAGTCTAAAAGTGACTCACCTCTATTGTTTACGGCCTTGCAGCCCCATAGGGTATGGTGGGCGTTGGCGTCAGCGCCTATCACCAGGGGTTGCCTCTTCTGGCTCGCCTCCTGGATCAGACGCTCCGTCTCTTCTGTCGGCGATTCCCTGTCATGCGCTAGATAGCAGGACGCCATCAGGAGTGGTTCGTCCTTGCATCCCTCTAGCGCTATCACCGTCTGTGCTGTAATTAGACATAAGATAAGCATAGATGCCTTTTCTTACCAGAATTGCAGTTCTAGCTTTACTTACGGTGGTCGAGTAGAAGATGGAGTAGTTGCTCGACCCTAGCCCAGCGATCTTGTTACCCGATGCAATCCAGGGTTCCTGGACTAGGGCCACGTCGACGGACTCCTCCTCCAGGGTTAGGAGGAGCTCCGCCGACGCCAACTTGCTCTTATGGAGGTTTAGCTGAAGGATCCGTAGCTTCAACAGCCTCAGCTCTACCATCTTCCACTTCTCGGGTGTTATCTTGCCGTGAGGTTACTGCGGTCGATGAACGCGACGACTAAGTGCCGACGCGCCACATCGCTCACCGTCTTCGGCAGTGGCTTTTTGGGGGCCTTTTCTATTTTCCGGCGCGGCCGCTTGCTCGCGGGCACATCCGCCTTATCTTGGTCTTCGGACCGCTGCCTTTTAGTCAGCAGCAGCTCCTCGACTTTGTTGGCATACTGGGTTGAAGTGGCCTTCATTGCCATTTTGCCCTCGAAATGCTTCCGGCCTTTCTCGGTCTTTTCTTCAGCCTACTCCATCTTTTTCCTCTCCTCAGGGGTGAGGTTTGTGCTGCCAGCGAGCCGAGATTTGATCTTCAGGGCTGCCTTGTACGGGGCTTTGGCCCTCAAGCCCTCCTTCGTCTTTTTGGGCCCTTCCCTACTAGGGGAGTTGGAACCCTTGATTGGGCTTGAGGGTCGCTGTCCGAGTCTGCATGGACTCTGGTACCGCGCCACATCTTGGCATTTTTCGACGTTGAGGCAGTAGTTGTGCAACTGTCCTGGCCTGCTCCCACCAGTACAGAGGTGTGACCGCTGGCGACACGTAGAGAGGTATTCACCCCCCCGTGCCCGCCGGTGGTAGCAGTCACGCCTTCCACCGACGTTTGGGCTGACATCCCAGCCCGAGTTGATTCCTTGAGGGACTCCATCAACTTAATCATTTTGGTTAGTTTTGTTCTTGGGAACCACCCCATAGCATTTTAGGCCTATCTGCCAGGCACCTCTGACCATGGCTCCGGACACCACAGCATCAGACTTTGATGGTCCGCATGTTGTTGCGTCCTTGCCTCAGCTGGGCCGTGTATTGGCCCGAGCAACAGGACAGTGTCTGATTCTGAAGTTTGAGTCAATACACAGCCCATTGCCCAGCCGGCACCCTCGTGGAGGGTTCAGTCAGAGGATTTGTGCCAGCCAAGTGGAGATATTATATTGATTTTAATGACACGAGAAGCTGTATCAGCGTGTTTTGGTTTCGCATAAGCTCTTGCATTGTGGTTTGCATGAATGTCACAAATTCTTTTAGGGTTTGCTGAAATGAGATCATCATCGTTTCAATGCCAGTTGACTATTGTGTTATTGGATTCACGGATTTAATTCCCGATTTTAAGACGGTTCTTTAGTTCCTTATATACTACACAGCCACGGCAATTGGTTGTGTGACTTCCACCGCAGTTGCTCAAAAGAGAGCACAGAGCTGTCTTCTTTGTTCTTATGACGGTTCGCTGTGCTATGGGCTTCACTACAGACTACGCAAATAGATCGACATCTGATCGGATATCGATATGGATATCGATATATGCGATGTAACCTGAAGCGAAGAATAGTTGAGTACAACTCTTCTTGAATAGTAGGCCCGATCATTAAGATGTCGTTGGTTGACGTCTCACATGAGGCGTCAAACACTACACATAGTTTTGTCTACGTGTTCTCTTTAAAAACGCACTGATTAGGAATAACATAATGCGGAGTAGAGGGAACATTCATTCCTATGGTCGCGTGTCAATCTTCTTTCTAGCGACAAGAACCGCAGCTTTGCAACTTCGAATGAGTTGCCTAAAATTTTCGCATCTGATATGAATGGCAGCATGGAAGCGACCCGATGGCAAAATCTGAGTAATCTTCCTGTAATGGTCTTCGCAAAGCTTTTTCTCAGGCGACGAGATTTTCTTATTCGAATGGAAACCAGCTCTTCTTCTTGGCAACTTAAACTGGAAATATTTTTTGGAGCTGCACTCCGTGGGACAACAATTCACAAAATGGTTCTGCACCAATCAATATATCTTTTCGTTGAGGATTGTAAAAGTACGAGACTGCTAGTGGTAGGTTCTTTGGGATTGACAGATTGATCTTCTGGGTGGTATCCCCAAATGGATTTTAAAATCCAGAAATCAAATGAGAACTGACTGGTTTATTCGCGACTTCACTGCTGTATGTATCTTACTCTTGACTTGAGAATTGGCAACGCCAATACCAAGTGCGTTGATACATGACGCCTCTCTTTGACGGTGGAACTTCCTTAGTTTTAGTAGCCGTCAGGCTGTCTTAGGTTTTTATTTAATATTGTTTAATTCTTGCTTGGCAGAACAGGTTCTGCCAGTTCAACTCTTCCACGGTGTCTGTGTTGGAATTGTCATTTCATTGTCAACTGAGTTCAAAATTGTGCCAACTATTTTTGACTTAATGACCTCAACTGCAATGTCTACAAATGGTCCCTTAGCTAAGTCTACCAATTTGATTGCCTTAATGAATCGTTGTAAATGGATCTTTTGTCCATCAAATTCTGGCACTGCGCAAGCGACTTCCTTAATGTAAGACCTAATGGCTGCTGCTTGTTCTGCCATAGTTAAGGTACGAGTATTTTCTGAGTCAGCTGCGTTATTTATCGTATTTTCTTCCTTCAGCACTAGTGTTGCTGCTATAGTTAGATCATGAAGATCTTCCTCTTTAATGTCTTCCTCGACTACAGTTGTATTTTCTTCGTCTGAGTCAGTGCTTTCTTCATTAACATTTATTGTTAATGGAGTGTTTACTATAGTCGGAATTTCTATCTGGAGGCTGAATTTAATTTTTATTAATATTAATTTTTCCCTTTATTCCACCAGTAGTTCCGAAACTTTAGCGCACTGTTTACTGTCTAAATTCTTTCTATTCTGTTGTATCAGTTCTCTGACTTCTAATGTTTGGGCATTTTTATTTATCGTTACAGCTTGTATTGACCTATTTTGCGTTAAGCATTTATAAGATTTTTTGAAATTTTTTTTGATTCTTTTATCTGTGGTACTAGTTACTTGGATGCAAAGGAAGCGTTGTTTTTACCTAGTATGCCAAAATCTAATAATTCTGGTTTGGCTTTTACACCTGGCAATGTCATAAGTACATATTCATATTCATAAACTTTATCTATAGTGCGCTGTGTTTGAGCTACACTCATGGTTGGCTATTGCTATATATATTTCTGGATTCTTATCTAGATAAAGTCAATATTACGTTTATATTTAAATTTTTTTTTTTCAACTTTTATATTTTGTTCATAATTGAGTTCCTTCATACGTTCCTTAAATATTATCTAAACCGTTAGCAGTGCTACGGTATTGTTTTCTGAGACACTTGTTACGTACTTTGTATATTTTTATTAATGCATTGGATACCATAATTAGAGCAATTACAATTAGTATTATGGTTATCCAGAACAAGTGTGCATTTTGGACTTCCACTTTATTTATAACATTTGCTGTGGAGTCAACAGTTTTAGTGTCTATCAGACCCATTTTGGGTGTACTAATTTTAGAGTTTTGAAAAAATCTTCTTTATTTTTATATATGTTTTCAATTTTGCTTATTTTATTTGTCTCTATGGACATTTATATTGGCAATTATTTCTTGCATTAAATTTTATCAATGTTAGGTAAAAAAAAATTTTGTTTTACATTATTGCGTGCCTGATTCTAGCTGTGGCTTCACGGGCCATATTGGGTTAACAGGGCATAGTAGTATATGCTCCATTTTACAATGTGTCTTAAAAATTTTTTCTTATATATATTTATATTTATGATTAATTAATTAATTAGTTAATTTTTTTTTTTGCTGCTGCTGATGTTCATCTGCTGGTGTCAGCTGGGCGTCGCCGGGGGTGGCACGCTGACACTCCCTCGCTGCTGTCTAATTCTGGGCTGCTGATGATGTTGATGGCTGCTCACAAGTCCCCAGGCAGTGAGGACTCCAGACTCCTCCGCAGTCCGGTGGGCAGGTCTTTTTAGGCTTCGGTAGTGGCGGTGCTGGTGCTGGACATGCTATTGGTTTTGGAACTTCATTAATTATTGTTATAATTTTTGTATTTTCTGAGTGAGTTTTCTCGAGTTTTTGGGTCTTCAATTCTTGCTGATATTGCAGCAAGTGGTCTAGCTCTGCATGTAGCTTTAGAGCTTTCGACCAAACCGGTGGCGTTTGCTGACCGTATATTAGCCACCTTACGTGGGCTATACGTTTGTTCACCTTAGTCTTTAGACCGCCAAAGTGCTTTCCCATGCCTAATACAACCTCTACTCACTCAGATTTGTTCTCAGTTTGGCAATTGTAAGCTCCATAATGCTTTCTCGGTTTTTTAGCCTTCCAGTCCAGTTTCCTCCGATATGTATTTATTGTCGCGTCAATTTGTCCATCGTTGGACGACTGTCACGGTCGCCATGTAATGTGTAGACATTGATAACACTCGTTTTTAGTTTTAGTAGCCGTCAGGCTGTCTTAGGTTTTTATTTAATATTGTTTAATTCTTGCTTGGCAGAAATGGTTCTGCCAGTTCAACTCTTCTACAGTGTCTGTGTTGTCATTCTTAAATATATTTCGTCTTAGGCTAAGCCGCGAAGCTGCGCTGCCGGATACGCCAGCAGCGGAGCGGCTCTCTTATGTATATCTTATATATATATGCTTATCGAGAGAGCGAGTTATGCACTTATGTATTAGGCATTTGGTCGGCGTGGGAATGCTGACAATGCACTTATACTTTGTAGCCTTCAAGTGAACGATCATGTTACATCCGCCCTGGGCCTTATTGGTTGCATAAACATAGCAACAAAGTGCTGCTATGTGTTTGTATGCTATTGTACTTAAATGTTCTTAATATTACATAGGCGCATACTACAGTAGCTGTCCATTCCAGGTCGACCCATCTTTATTGTTTGCGTTTTGTTTTGCCTGTAGTGCAGCATTTGTAAGGAGTTAGTTAAGTTAAGCAACACTGTTAGATTTACGTAGTTTATAACACTGGATATTAAGTTGGCAAGGCAGTTGATCATCAACCACAAACGTGTACGGATGCCCTTAACTAAATATATTATTAATTTTAAAACCATCGTTTTATTAATGAGCACCCGCTCACTACATGGTGTCAGAAGGTGTGAACATCAAAACGAAAAACTTATTAAAGGTGAATTAATATAAAGTTAACGTTGAACAGTGAGTACATACATTTGCAAATACATACGTATACAGAAAAACACATATAATCGTGTTTGTGTAATGTAATGTAATGGAAAATAATTTGCTTCTTGGTTCTTTGCCAGTTCATCTCCAACTGTCTCTTTATTGCGAAAATATTCTTTACTTAAGCCTAATACATAATGGTTTTTAAATATATAAATGTGCAAGCGTATATAAGGCAATTTTATATAGAGTGCTTGCGCAGCAGTTCTCACGCTGCGCCGCTAACCGTCTCATACATAATTGAGCGGTCATATTACATTTGTATTGTACTTAATGCTTGCATATATACGATTATACAATGTTGCTACATACTCTATATTAGACAGGGTATATGCATTTGTGTATCTTACTACACCTTCCTTTTTTAAAAAAATAACGTAGTATATGTAGTTATTTTAGTTTGTATTTATATATTAATAAAAAATTTTATTTTTTTTTTGTTGATTTTTGTAAAAAAAGATATGAATTAAATTGTATTTTTTTTTTGTATTGTTTTAAAATGAAGTTCTTTAGACTTTATATAGTTTAATTCTATTTTTATGTATTATTATAGGTTTTCTTTTTCCCATATCTATTTTGAAGTTGTTGTTACCTTCTATGCTTATGACTTTATAAGGTCCTAAATATTTATTTTCAAGTTTATGAGCTGTTTCATTTTTGATTAAAACTGATGTTCCTACTTCTATTTCTAAATCATTTAGTTTTTTATCGTATTCTAGATTTCTTTTCTCTTTTTCTATCTCTATTAATTTTTGTACTCTTTTGTGAGCTATTTGTAACCTAAATTTAAATTCCTTAGCATAGTCATCTATGTTATATAAAGGTTCTATTATATTTTTTGGATTAAATGCTATGAATTGTGTTGGTAATCTACCATAAACAAGTTCGTACGGACAGTATCCATGTACTGTTGATGGGGTGGTATTAAAACAATATGTGAAGTAATTCAACCATATGTCCCAATCATCCTTGTCTATCGAAATGTATGAACGAATATATTCATTAAATGTTCGATGACTTCTCTCCACTGATCCTAAGGTTTGGTGATGGTATATTACTTATCTTCATATACTTCCATAGATCTTGTATAAGTGAATTTTTGTATTCAGTTCCTTGGTCCGTTATGAACGTCTTCATTGGACCGTACTTTAATACAAAAGATTCGAATATTGCCTTGGCAACTGTTTTTGCACTTTTGTCTGTTACTGGTATTGTAACTAAATATTTAGTGAGATCACATATAATTGTGACTGCGTACTCATTTCCATTCTCATTACGAGGTAATGGTCCAATGGTATCGATTAAAACAGTGTCAAAAGCTACACTTGGTGTACTAGTAATCACCATGGGTGCTTTTATATGTTTTGTAATTTTTGCTAATTGGCAATTTGTACAATTTTTCACATACTTAGTTATGTCTTTGTTCATTTTTGGCCAATAATAATATTTCTTAATTTTAAACAGGGTTCTCGAGATTCCTGTGTGGCCTCCTTCTATTGGGTCATTGTGATATTTGATCAGGATTGCTTTTATTTTAGCTATGTCATTTTGGTCTATGCGTGTCACTTTGTTTAATAGCGCTATTTTTATTTCTTTTAAGTATTTGTTGCCCATATTTTTAAATTCTGTGAGTGATACCAGTTTTAAGATCTGCTCACTTTGTGACATCTGAAAATTAACAATGTTATGCACACCGGCTTCTTTATTAAGCCTTTGAAAGAATTGACCTAAGTCACATTTTCCATTGGAATACAAATCGCTAATTTTGAATTGAGTGATCGTTCTCTTTTTCTGTTTCAATAAACAGTCAAAGTTATTAAATTTCAATTCTACATATTCTGATACGTCGTTATTGCTAACGACTTCATAGACCTTGGGCTCTATTAATTTCTTATGCAATTTTTTCCCATCTGCGCAGATGTTATCCTGTCTTTTTGATGCCCTTGTTTGTACCATTAAGATACTTCTGTTCATTTCGATTAGTGTGTCGATGGTTATTCTTGATAACGCATCGGCAATATAATTTTCTTTCCCCTTGAGATATTCTACAGTAAATTGATATTCTTCTAAATCTAGTCTCATTCTTGTTAGTTTCAAAAACTTATTAGGAACTGTAACTGCAGAGCCAGTATTGGTAATTTATGACCCGAAGTTACCAGTAGTTGTTCAAACAGACGCATCAAAGGATGGATTGGGTTGTGTAATAATCCAAAACGGCCACCCAGTAGCATTTGCTTCGCGAACTCTGAGTTGCAGTGAGCAAAAATGGTGTCAACTAGAAAAAGAATTACTAGCGGTTGTGTTTGCATGTCAGCGTTTTCATTTCTTTTTATACGGACGAGAGTTTACTGTTGAAAGTGATCACAAACCATTAGAGACTTTAGTTTTGAGGGATATAGATGATGTTACTATGCGGCTTCAGCGTATGTTCATGTCGCTACTGAAATATCCTTGTCCTCCTTTCGGTGCTTCCTATTGCCATATTAAATTAAAATTTTGTAGCTCTTTCCATTGTCTGAAAGCAATGATGTCGCTTCATCGACGACTTTTTTCACGTATTCCGTGTTGTTGTCCTCCACCATTGAAAATGGTCAAAAAAGGGTATACTTACTTTATGCAAATGTATGTACGAGGCAGAAGGAGGCGTGGGAGACCCCATAAAGTATATATATTCTTGATCCACCTCGGAACTACTAGAATTCCCAACGAGTTCTAGCAGTGTGGAGATGAAACTGCATTCGATCACCAAGTTAGTTAGCGATGAATGGTGATGATCGAAGTTGGCTACTTCGTGAAACAATTGTACATTCAAGCCCGATGTCTGCCTGTCTGTCCGGATGACCAGTTAAACACACAGATCTCAGCTATTATAAAAGCTAGAAATACTAAAATTAGCATGAAAGTGTACCAGTCGCAGATCATGTTTTTCAAATGTTATGTGCCACTCCTACCTCCCCCGCAAATCAATAATTTAATTTTTAAACTCAATTTGTAAGCGCTGTATAAAAGATACAACTTTCTGACTTCAACATATACTAAGCTGAGTGAAATATCTTCGTATTCTCTAAATTACAATCCGATCGGACAGTAAACACAGAAGCTATTTAAGAAAGTATGAGCATAAATCCAAGTGCTTGTGTCAGCTAACAAGGAAGGCGGGCGAGCGCGAAGCGCGACCGTGTGAGCTCCGTGTAGAATTGTATCGAATTAAAGTTTGAGTTTTGCATTAACTGTTTAAATTTTATTTCAAACTTAAATTCACCACACCTCGATCGATATTCGACGAGTCTGGCAACCTTGCGTCGGCACGCTATCTCTGTTTTATTAGTCGAGATGGTTTTTGCTTTAATTGCTGTTTGCATACGAGCAATATCAGCGTCAAATCTTTGCAAGCATAGTGATAATTTTGCACTTGTCTTGCTGATTTGTGGCTTTTCAATCATTTTTTCGGACTCAGACATGTTTAATAAAAAGGCTTACTAAATTAACAAAATAGAATGTGTCACAAGCTTTGTGAGCTACCCTCGCAACGACGCTGACTACGTAAGTCTAACTTGCTTAATACACAAACAGACGCAACCAATGCGTTGTGTGAGCAAACAAACGACAATGATCCAAGCGATCCAAGATAAAACAAGCTAAACTTTTACTGTAACTACGTTTGTAGGCAGCAATGTAAAATGCGGGGTGCGGGGCCTGCAATGCAACTGAGAAAATATTTACACACGCACTTTAAGAGAATCAAAGAAACGTTTGCTGTAGCTACGTTTGTTGACAGCAATAGAATATGCGGGGTGCGGGGTGACGATATGTAAGTGGCGCTAAATTCAGGCGCAAGCGAAACAACGAAATTATGTGAGCACAAAGGGAGGTTCCAGGTGAACGAACGCAACGACAAATGTATGTGTGTATATGCAAACGCCAATATATACGTATGTAGTTATGTATTCACAGATGTTCCAAGTTAGCGGTCAATATGTAAATATGTATAATGTGCTAACCGAAGATCGACAGGAGATAATTTGCATTTACACACACACTTAATTATTAAAATAATTAATATGTAAGCCACCAATTTTATATTTCAATGTAAGATAAAAATTGCCGTTTTTCTTTATTATTATTTGTTATAATGCGAATAACAAATTGTTAGTAAAAACTAAACTTCATATGTATGTATGTATATTCGCTTTTATATGTGTGTGTCTATACATATTTATATGTACCTATGTAACAGTATTGTTCTGCTCAATATTTGGCGGTCATTTATTTAAATAGGATGATGACTCCCACAAGAACAAGGTTTTTTAGAGAGCGAAAAATAAAGAAATAAAAAGGACGCGGTGGCTTGATTAATATTTCACAAATTTGACAATTTATTGCTGCTGCTGGCTTCTACGATTGCTTAACAACGAATGCTTTTTTCATTAGCGAGAGTGGGCCACAATCCGATCACACTCCCCGAATTCACCGTCGGCAATAATAATAATTTCATTCAACTAATATAGATAATAACAATAATAATAAAACTAAACAAAACTATGCTGCTCTAACATTCCGGCCCCGTTGAACCTTGCCGTCCTCCCCTCGAATTGTGCGCGTTACGCGCCCGGTTATCCACTGCTGAGGGGGTATGTTGTCGTCGTGCACTAGCACGACCGCTCCTTCCTCGAGATTGTGCTCGCCTTTGGCCCATTGAGTGCGCTGCTGGAGGCTGAGCAGGTAGTCCTTGGACCACTTGCGCGAAAAGTGCAGTTTGAGCGCCGACAACTGCTGCCACAGCCTCAAATATCCTCGTCCGGGTTTCTTGCTGCTCTCGTCTGGATCGGATCCTAAAGGCAGCGCCAACAAAGGCTGACCGATGAGTAGGTGCCCTGGCGTCAGCACCTCTCCATCGCTGGGATCGCTGCTGTCGACGAGCAACGGCCTGGAGTTGAGCAGCGCCTCGACGTCCACCAGATGTGTGCTCAACTCGTCCTGCGTCAGGTTGGCGTTGCTCGCTCCTCGCAGAAGCCTGTGCTTGGTAGACTTCACTGCGGCTTCCCACAGTCCTCCGAAGCGCGGGGCGCGGTGGGGAATGAACCTCCACTGCACTCCTCTCTCCGCTGCGAAGTTCACCAGCCTCGCCTCGTTGTTGTGGAACGCCGTCTGCAGCTCCCTCAACACGTTGCTGCTCCAACGAAATTCGTCGCGTTGTCGCTGAATATCGTCTCCAGTAATCCGCGTCTCCCGATGAACCGTTCAAAAAAGCATCAGTTGATAGGTTGGTTACCAGATCTAAATGAACCGCAAAACAAACAAAAACGGCAACATACATTTTTACAGGTGGTCTACCCCTGATTCTATAGCTAACATAGAACGGCCCACAGAAGTCTACTCCACATACTCGAAACAGCCGACCTTCTCAAAGACAATCAGCAGGCAAATTTCCCAGGGAGATCGAACCTGATGTGCTGATGGTCCGACAAAGTGGCTTCGTCTGTGACCCGCCAGTTGGCCAGCGAGCTCACAATAGAGTTGCTGACTAGGGTAAGGTCCAGAACCTCTTCCCTAATGGCGTTAATAAAAGTAGGCAAACACCCTATGTTAGCAACATCTAATTGACAACACAATAGATACTCTAAGCGGGACTCACCACGTTTATTGACGTCGCTGCTTCCCCAGATCGTGTGATGCGCATTTGCATCACAGCCGATCGCAAGCGGATTGTTGTGCAGGCGGCAGAAGTCCACTAACCGCTGAACCTTTATGGGGGGGACGTCATCCACGTCGCCCGTGAAGTAGGCAGAGGTGATCACTACCTCCCGGACACCCTCGGCCGTGGCTACCTCAATAGCAGTTGCCACCAGGTCTCTGTGGATGAAGTTAGGTAAAGGGAAGTGTCTCACATTGTTATTAACAACAATAGCAGTGCGAGGGGCACCACCCATACGGTCATATAATAACTTACATGATCCGCATGATAGTCCACGGATATGGCCACCGATCACCCATGGCTCTTGCTCGATAGCCAGGTTGATTGCAGCCTCGCAGACGACCCTGCACATGGTGGCGGACGCTCCTCTGGCGTGGTGCAGGTTCGCCTGGAGCACCTTAATGCCGCTCGGCATCCTCTCTTAGGGCTTTGGTGACAAGGCCACCTGCCTTGCCAACCCCCACCCCCCCCAACAGTCATTTCGTCGGATGCCCTTCGGCAGTCTGGAGGAACTGCTCGGGGAGTTCGCCTAGCGACCCCGGTCGCCGGGGGTACCCTTGCGGGTGGTTTCCGCACGGAGGTGGTGATGGGCCTTAACGGGATAGGGGGCGCCCGTTGCCAACCACCGGCCTTCTACGGCCCGTTGTGGGCTCGGGGGCAGTCACCACAATGACCGGGGTGTGGGGATTTCGGTTTTCAGCGCCACTGCGGCTGCGGCGCTGGTATACGCCATCGGAGCAGCAGCCACTGCTGTCACGCCGGTGAAGCGCTGATAGGAGGGGGAATGGTTAGAGATGGGGAAGGGGACAGGGCAGGAGTTGGGGAGACCCCTGACAGCGGAGTTCTTAAAGATAAGTTTTATCCTGCCAAAGCGGTTTTTGACGTTACCCGTCAGGGTCTTATACGACTTCTCGTCGACCATAATCGCGAGGTGCGTTAACGCTTTGTTGAACCACCCGCCACAGCTTCGTTGAGAAGTATTCAAAATTTTGAAAACCCAAATAACCAAAATTGAGGCGGGTGGTAGTTCAGCACTGTTGGGGAAGTGACCTCCAATGAGGTGAGCTTTTGGAAACTCAGATTCCTCTAACAGTTTGATATCAAGGCAGCTGATGGACCTGATATGTCCAGCAGCTCCCCTGACCCACTCAGCAGTGTTGCTATCCTTGCACACAAGGAGCAGCCATTCGTTTCGAGGTATACAGGCCTCGAAACCTGGACCGACAACCGATGTGGAGGGCAGCAGCATCGCCTTCAGGATGCTGTTTTGCACCGTAGCCAACTGCTCCGGTGAAAGAAGTGTTGATAGGATAGTCTGCAATTGGTTCGCTCGAAGATCGATAAGAATCTTCTCAAGGCATACGAGCAGAATCCACGCAGCTATAACTTGAGGGCCAAACCACTCTCCTTTGATGTTGGCCAAGTTCTGATGAAGCGCAGCTTCGCACTGAGCAATGCTGCTAAAAATTTCAGTGCAAAGTTGGCAAAGTTAAAGGGAGGTTGGGGAACACTTTTTATCTGCTGGCGGACATGTCAGGAAAAGAATTGGGGTACTTTCACTCCAAGGGCCTATTTTTATAGACTCCGATTTCAGGTTAGGCGTCCACTCCATGCTTCTTCCATCTTTCCTATTAGATTAATAGATTAGATTAATTCGGTACTCTACACGACCCTTTTGTTTTTTTTTAATTTCAATTGCATACTTTTAGTGTGAAATTGAACTTGAGGGTGTGTGCTCCATGTAGAGTTAAAGTTTGAATTTGAATTAAACTGCTTAAATTAAAATTCAAACTTAAATTCACCACACATCGATCGATATTCGGTGAGTCTGGCAACCTTGCGTCGGCCATCCGCATGATCAGTGTTGGGAAGTGGCTCAGCAATATATCGATGGATGGAGCCACCTATATCGATATATCGATTGTTCTTCTGTTCACTAGTGATAAATCAAGTGGATCAGCGTGCAGAAAATTTATATTGTGAAAGTGACAAAATAGAGGAATTCGATCATTTAGGTTGAATTAACTTCATCTAAATATTACTGCGCTATTGCTGCGATATTTTGTTGCATTATGTTGTTGAAATTGGGTGAGTAAGAGCATACCATTTCTTATTGGCAGGTCATAATATGATGAACGGACAAACAGGGACAAATTACGATATCACCTACACAATTCTAGCTAATTCCCTATAGAAGCCTACGAACGAACTAGAGGGTGGCACGGACAGAGTCTTATAACTACATTAAACTTATAAATAAATATTAAAACTAAACATTAAATTTATAAATAAATATTAAAACTAAACATTAAACTTATAAATAAATATTAAAACTAGAATTTCTTAAAAGTATATTAATCTAAATTAAATCTAGGCATCAGGAATCTGTAAGAAAAAATTAAATTAATTAGTAATATAATTTGTGCAACTTTGCATACTTACGGGGATTTTGGTAGGAGAAAAAGGTAGGAGATGATACCCTCAAGTCTGCCTACTCAGTGTTGGAACTTGTCCGAAAGAGAAAAGGAAGGGGCAAGGAGGAGAATAAGTATGGCGATTTACTAGATTTTGCTATATCATGGCAGTCATACATTCTCCTCCGCGAAGACTGGGTGCCTGTGGTCTGAAAAGAAACGGAAAAACGAAAAAAAGGAAAAAAGAAAAGAAAAATCTTGAAGATTGTTATACAGCCTGAGGCGCAGTGTCATCTTACCTGCAACAGAATCTAGGGCAAAGCAGAGTTGGCGCGCTAGCAGCCTAGTGCTAGTCGGGCGCGGAGTCCTACATCGGGGCATACTTTGCGAACGTTGGAAACGAAAAAAAAGGAAGAGCGATGAGGATAAAAATTCAACATATATAAAAAAATGAAAAAAATTTAACTCGGGAAGGCTCACCTAATGACATAATCAACCAGACTCATAATTCCATACACCGAGGGCCCAGGCAAAGAAAATCTGTTTAAAAAAAAATCAATTTAATAAGGAAAAAAAGAAGAAAAGAAAACGCACCATTAACAAAAAAACCAGGAAGTTGGGCAACAGTTTACGGCAGTTTTGCAGCAGTTTCGGCAGAGTGCAGCGCTTGCGGGCGTTTTGCAGCAGTTTCGCGACCGTTCGAGTTGCAGTTCTGGAAACAATGTGGCAGCAATTTAATTGAGATTTTAAAATTTTTATCTTGGCGGCTATTCGTTAAATTACAAATTAAATTACAAAAAATCAGTGTGATCCTTAGACTAGGCAAATGAAATTAGAATAGCGCTTTATTATCATATACTAGGGAAAGGAAAACTGTCTTAGTTTCCATTTTTTTTATTTTTCCGAATATTGCTTTTTTTCTGCCTCTGGTGTATGTATGTGTATAAAATAAACTTTAACTAACATTTAGCAACCAACGAACTATTGGGCCCAACGGTAGGGTGGGTAAAGACGCGGGACCTACACCAACACCAGTAGTGTCCCCGATGTGCGCCCCGTAGAAGGGTAGTGGTTCTTTTCATGCTTTCTCCTCTCATAAATTCTATAACTTTTTTTTGTTCTTTTACTTTTCTTTCTCATCTCTAATTTCTGACGAGACATAGTGGCAAGGATTTTTTTTATTTCTATTCTGTGTATCTTTCCTCATACAAGGGCAAGGAAGTTCTCCAAAAGAACCCCCCACAGGCTGTTTTTGCTAGCCGCAAAAGAATCAAAGAGGAGGGCGGCCTAGCCAAAGATAGGAGCAATATCCAGACTTACAACATCTAGGAAATATAAATCCCATTCCGAGGTTGGACATAACAAATTGGCGCCCAAAACGTGGGGCGAAGGCAGCTTAAAAACGCATGATGCAAAGAAAAGTGTCAAACAAATTATAAAGGGTCAAATGCGTAGAAGCTACTGAAAGCCTCTAGATAGAAAATAATATTGCGAGTAATAGCAGCTGGAAATCGAATTTAGGCAAGTCATAAATATCGACCACTGAATCTAAGACTCGGAATAAAATAATAATAGTAACAAAATACAGCAAGGCAAGGGAAAAAGCGTTAAAGAAAAACGTACTCTTGGAAATATAATATTTGGCATAGCAAAATATTATCCTCAAGTATATGAGCGACTCTTGAGACTTGACTGTTTTCTTTTCACTATATTTCTTTCTATTTCTTAACTTCTTCAATACTATCTAAACTGCGGGGTAAAGCGCACAACCTACGTTTACCCTAGAGTCAACTGGAAGAAATCAATTTTATGAAAAAAAAATAAATAAATTATAACTTAAACAATTAAAAATTAAATAAATTTGAAAAACAAAAACGAATCAACAAAAAGACTAAAAATGACAACAATACGTAGCACAGAAAACTTGGCCGCAGAAAATGCAAACAGTCAAGTATTAAAATGCGAAATTTGTGTAGAGCCATTATGGGAACCCGGCTCAGCAGAACGAGTGTTAACTACACCATGTCAGCACAGCTTCCATGAAGCTTGCATTTCTGACTGGGTAAGACAGTTTAAAGTCTGTCAAACGTGCCAGAAAACGCTGCAATTAACGGATTTAAAAGAGCCGCCTAGGTCAGATGTATCACAAACGATAGATATTAATTTGGGGTTAGAACCATCGACTTCGGCAGCTGCGAGGCAACAACAAATGGCACTAGAGGCTCAAAACGAGGGAGCTGTGCCCAAAACGCATCCTCACAACACGAGGTATAAAAAAATCCCTCAAGTGGGAGAATCGGTAGAGGGTAACCAACAAGCCAGAAATGTTAAAGGCCCCGGAAAAACGAAACGGGGCGCAGTAAACACAGAAGTTAGGCAAACACTGCGGGGAAGAAGCTCTAATACTAGAGCAAATCGAACATCTTCTCCAAACATAGATTATGAGCGTTTAGGTGTGCAACTGGAAAGTATTGTAGCCAGACAATTAGCCAACCTCAGTTTCAGGCGAAGTGAGCCGACAAAATCTGACTCGTAACGAGTTGAGTCAGCAGTCAAGTAGCTCTCGGTACAGCACGGCAATAAACCCGAAGAAGATTACTCAGCTCATCCATAGCTGGAATCTCAAGTTTGATGGGTCGGCAAAAGGAGTCACCGTAGAATTCCTATATCGAGTAGCCACGTTAACCAAAGACTGTCTGAACAATGATATAGATTCCGTCTGCAAAAATTTACATATTCTACTAGTAGGGAAAGCTAGAGAGTGGTATTGGAGGTATCGGAAAGAAAATCCTCAAATAAATTGGAGGGAGTTTGGAGCGGCTTTAAAAGAACAATATACAGACTACCGGAACGACAGCGACATATTAGAAGAGATTAGAGCACGCAAACAAAAACAGGGGGAGACATTCGAGGTATTTTATGACGATGTCATGCTCTTAGCTTCTCGAATGTCAACACCTATTCCAGAGCAGCAGCTCATTGAGATGTTGACAAGGAATTTACTGCCCGAGATACGACACGAATTGCTTTATGTGCAAATTCGTTCGATTGCACACTTGCGAAAGCTGGTGCAAATGCGCGAAAATTTGCAGGGTGAAGTCGCGACTCGGCGGTTCCCAAAGCCAGCACCTAACCCGATGTTCAGCCGAAGAAACGTGGCAGCTATGGAAAATGACAATAGTATTCAAGACACAGATCCTAATTTAGGCGATGTCGACGCAATTCAAGCACCGATAAAAATCGATGTTCGAATTGTGACGGTGAGGGTCATGGTTGGGATATGTGTTTAGAAAATCGCAAAGTTTTCTGCTATGTTTGCGGGGCAAAGAACATTTACAAGCCACAATGCCCCAACTGTTTGGCAAAGAGAGCGGAAAAAGCCAAGGGACCATTCGTGAGTCAGACACGAACGGCCCCGAAGCAACACTAAATACAAATTTACCTGATTTACCGGCTAGCTCAGAAAATCTGACCAGAGCTATGCTTTTACCGGACATGTCAATAGGAAAACATGCCCAAAATAAAAATACAAAAAACTTGCATACACAACCTTATGAAGCAAGGCTCGCAAATTATAAAAAAGTTAGGGAAAGAATATTCGGAAATCATGCGGGTAATAAACCAACACGATCTACGCAGCGGTTGCGAAAATTTTGGAAAGCCGTAAGGTTAACTAAACGATTACCGGTGTCCTCAATAATAAATAAAGAAAGCGATATGCGTTTTTACGCTAAGGTTTCATTTTTAGGAGTAACCGAAGAAGGGTTATTGGACACAGGGGCAAATATTAGTTGCGTGGGGTCGACTTTGGCGCAAAACAATTGGGAAAAAAGGGCAGAATTCAAAAAAATAAATTCGAAAGTAAAAACGGCAGACGGCAGATCGCACGAAGTGTTAGGTTTTCTCTCAGCGCTTGTGACATATAAGGACAAAGAGACTCTTTTAAAACTTTTTGTAATCCCGTCAATTGAGAAAAATCTCATTCTAGGCATCGATTTTTGGAGAGATTTCAATTTGGCCCCACGATTGATCTCCTCGTTAGAGTTGGAGGATGGCCGTCAGCCGTCAGAGGCAGTAAGGGGAAATAAATGTAACCATAGCTTTGGCTGTGGTACGTGCCGTCCTTACTCCTACTGACGGAAGTGCGGCTACACCTCCACGTGGGGCGGCTGGAAGCAGGCCCCTAGTACGGTCATGTCTCTGCTAGGGGTGCTGACTAATTGTAGTCGGGCGAAGATCGTGAATCTATAAATCACCCCAATCCAAGGCGGAACAGCATACGTTAATGGATGCATGGCCAGGGGGTAGCCTGGTCACGCACGCGGGCTATGTCGTGGGTGACCTTCCCTTCCCGCCTACTCGTGGGACCAAATTTTATGGAACTAACTAAAAAAACAGAAAAGCCTGATGCGGCTTTGATAGCATCAATCCAGGGTGAAACCCTCACGGCCGACCCCAACACCAGCACTGCAGCTATTGGGCTGCTGGCTTCCACCCCCAATACTACGGGTTTCGACTCTAGTATTTCTGGGTTCACTGAGTTCGCTAGTGCTGCTTTCTCGTCCAACAACTGCTCAGGCATGCAGCAAAACGTCGAGGTGATGTCCTCTGACGCTGAAGCTGACGGTGACCTGATCAGCTTTGCTGACGACGCTTCCGTGGCCTCTCAGAGGTCAGGCCTCACGGAAGCAGGCTCCCAAATCCAGACCCTGCGACTGGACTCGGGGAACGCCTTTGTCAAAATGAAGACCCGCGAGAAGAAGCTATTCAAAGCTGCACTCGCAAAGGGTTCGAGCAGAGCAGAGGCTCTTGCTATCGCCACTGCGCACCCCACGGAAACCAAGCGGACGCGTGCTGACGACACGTTCCCTGAACCCCAAGGGTCCTCAAAGAAGCCCAAAAAGACTCATGTGGAGTCCACAAAGCCACTCTTCAGCCAAGTGGCAAGCAGAGTGAATCTGGGCTTCACTTCGGCTGATCCCACTAAACCCCTTTCACCGGAGCAGTTGGCTACGGTGAAAGAAAGCATCCTCAAGGCAATGTCGCTGCCCTCCACATCGGTTGCCGGTCCAGGTTTCGAGGCCTGTATACCTCGATATGAATGGCTGCTCCTTGTGTGTGAGGATAGCATCACCGCTGAGTGGGTCAGGGAGCTGCTGGACATATCAGGTCCATCAGCTGCCTTGATGTCAAACTGTTGGAGGAACCTGAGTTCCCAAGAGCTCACCTCATTAGAGGTTACTTCCCCAACAGCGCTGAACTCCCACCCGCCTCAATTTTGGGTCAATTGGACAACCAAAATTATGAACGCTTCTCAACGAAGCTGTGGCGGGTGGTTCAACACAGCCTTAACGGCAAAACGGCGCACCTCGCGATGATGGTCGACGAGGCGTCGTATAAGGTCCTGACGGATCTTAAGGGTAACGTGAAATACCGGTTCACCAGGGTGAAATTTATCCTTAAGAACTCCGCCGTCAGGGTCTCTCCCACTCCTGCCCTATCCCCCCTCCCCATCTCCAACCATTCCCCCTATCAGCGCTCCTCCGGCGGCGACAACGGTGGCCCCTACCGGCGTGACAGCAGTGGCTGCCGCTCCGGTGGCGTCTACTAGTGCCGCAGCCGCAGTGGCGCCGATAACTGTAGCACCCAAACCCCCAGTCATTGTGGTGACTGCCCCGAAGCCCACAACGGGCCGCACGAGGCCGGTGGTTGGCAACAGGCGCCCCCTCGTCCCGTCAAGGCCCAGCGCAGTGCGGAAACCACCTGCAGGGGTACCTCCGACGACCGGGGTCGCTAGGCGACCTCCACCGAGTAGTTCCTCCAGACTGCCGAAGGGCATCCGGGGTAACGACTCTCGGGGGGGCAAGGCAGGTGGCCTTGTCACCAAAGCCCTAAAGGAGGATGCCGAGCGCCATTAAGGTGCTCCAGGCGAACCTGCACCACGCCAGAGGAGAGGAGGTCCCTGTGCAGGGTCGTCTGTGAAGACTCAATCAACCTGGCTCTCGTCCAAGAGCCGTGGTTGATCGGTGGCCACATCCGTGGACTATCGTGCGGATCATGTAAGTTATTATATGACCGTATGGGTGGTGCCCCTCGCACCGCTATTGTTGTAAATAACGATGTGAGACACTTCCCCTTACCTAATTTCATCCACAGAGACCTGGTGGCAACGGCTATTGAGGTAGCCACGGCCGATGGTGTCCTGGAGGTAGTGATCGCCTCTGCCTATTTCCCGGGCGACGTGGATGACGTTCCCCCCACAGAGGTGCGGCGGCTAGTGGACTTCTGCCGCCTACACAACAAGCCGCTTGTGATAGGCTGTGATACAAATGCGCATCACACGATCTGGGGAAGCAGCGACGTCAATAAAAGTGGTGAGTCCCTTTTAGAGTATCTATTGTGCTGTCAATTAGATGTCGCTAACATAGGGTGTAAGCCTACCTTTATTAACGCCATTAGGGAAGAGGTTCTGGACCTTACCCTAGTCAGCAACTCTATTGTGAGCTCGCTGGCCAACTGGCGGGTCACAGACGAAGGCACTTTGTCGGACCATCAGCACATCAGGTTCGATCTCCCTGGCCAAGCCGAGATCCGCCAGAAATCCTTCTGTCCCAAAAAGACAAACTGGGAGCTGTTCAAAGCCTCTGTGGCTTTTAAAGCAGACTCGTTGATCAGCAACCCTAATTCTATCAGTGAGATAGAACTTGCTGCCAACATGCTTCAAGATGTGCTAATCACATCCTTCGAGGACAGCTCTGACCCTAAAAGTTAACCGTAAAGTTCCATGGTGGAAAGAGTAACTGGCTGCACAAAGAAGGAAGGTTAGAAGCCTATTTAACAAGGCCAGATCTAACCGTGTCTGTTCGGATGTCTATAGGGACGCTCTCACCAATTATAACAAGAACATTAGACGTGATAACGCGATACGTGGCGCAGCTACTGTGGTAGCATCGAATCGCTGCCAGAGGCAGCGAGGCTCCACAAAGTATTAGCCAAAGGGTCGTCTAATGGGATAGGGCTTCTTAAAAGAGCAGATGGCTCTTATACTCAAGATCGCATGGAAGTACTTGACCTTCTACTACAAGTCCACTTCCCAGGTTCGGTGGCGAACCCAGATCTATCCAGTCATGATGACGCCACCTTGTCACCGGACTCACGTGGGTCCAGTCTGTCGGGAACCATCTTCGACCCTGAAAAGGTCAAATGGGTTGTAGATTCCTTCGCTCCCTTCAAAGCCCCAGGGGGCGAGCAAATCTTTCCAGCCCTTCTACAAAACAGCCTGGATCATATTCTTGATCCGCTGGTCGGCCTTCTTAGAGCTAGTCTTACTTGGGGTTACATACCCATCTCTTGGAGGAGAGTCAATGTGGTATTCATTCCCAAACAAGGGAATCGTCCCCCTGATCAGCCTAAGTCATATCGACCGATCAGTCTTACCTCCTTTCTGCTTAAGACAGCGGAAAGCCTCGTAGACCAGCACATTCGGTGCTCTCTGCAGAAACCTTATCCTCTGCATCCCACGCAGTTTGCGTATATTGGCGGAAGATCGACGGAGGTCGCTCTTCACAAGCTAGTGGGCAAAATCGAAAGAGCCCTCGTATCCAAGAACATTGCTCTGTGCTCTTTTCTTGATATAGAGGGTGCTTTCGATAATACCATCTACGGGTCCGTACTCTAATCCGATGGATTGATGCTATGCTCAAACACTGGACTATTTCCTCTACCTTGGACTCCACGACTGCTTTCATTAGTGCGGTTAAGGGTTGTCCCCAGGGAGGGGTTTTATCCCCCTTACTCTGGTCCCTAGTAGTTGATGAACTACTGATTATTCTTGCGGAACAGGGCGTGGAAGCAATCGGCTATCGGCGACCTGGTGCTCATAGTGAATGGGAACTTTGCCAACACCGTTACAGAGCTGATGCAATCTGCTCTGAACACGGTTAGTAGATGGTGCGTAGATGTAGGTCTGAGCATAAATCCACAAAATGCAATTATCGTTCCCTTCACTAATCGCCATCTCGTTGACATAGGTCAATTGCACATTGGCGGCTCTCTCGTGGGACCTTCCAACGAGGTTAAATATCTAGGGGTAACTCTTGATAAAAGACTGAACTGGAACTCCTATTTAAACAACACCCTATCAAAGGCAACTCATGCCATGTGGGCCTGCAGAAGATTCATTAGTCTTAAATCTTGCACCATTCGGTGGTTATTTGAGATGATGGTAAGACCCATCGTTACCTACGCTGCCATTGTATGGTGGCCAAAGGTTACGCAGGTCACTGCCATCAACAAATGCACTAAACTGCATAGGCTGCTTTGCCTGTCTTTAACGGGTGCACTTCGCACCTGTCCCACAGCAGCAATGGAATCAATATTGAATTTGACTCCTCTGCATATTCAAATACAAGAAGTCGCCGCTAGTAGTCTTCTTAGAATCAAGCTTCAATCCGGGCTTCTAGCTACCGAATCGGGGCACGCTAGACTTATCAAAGACATTCCTGGCTTAGAGATCTACTCTAGATCAGATTCTATTACCAAGGAACTCTTCTTTGGTGCAAAATTCAGAACCGTCATCCCGGACCGGAAGGACTGGGATGCTGGCAACCCCATCAGTGACCCTCATGGTATACACTGGTATACTGACGGGTCAAAGACTGATCAGGGGGTTGGAGCTAGGATACATGGTCCCAACTCCAAAACCTCGATTGCTATGGGCAAGTGGCCCACGGTCTTTCAATCCGAGGTTCATGCCATCGAGTTCTGCTGTCGTCTTATCCTTGAGAAGGGGATCAGAGGAGCGAACATCTACATCTTCTCGGACAGCCAAGCTGCCATACTAGCCCTCTCCTCAAAAAGAGTAGGTTCACGTATGGTGGCCGACTGTTGGAACTGTCTGCAGAGGTTTTCCAACAGAAACAAAGTTACCCCCCTATGGGTACCTGGACACTCTGGTTTCCAGGGCAACGAGCTAGCGGATGAACTAGCGAGGGCGGGGTCATCAGCCCCTCTGCATGGCCCCGAACCCTTCTGTGGCGTGGGGTGGTCAACTATTTCATCCCTTGTGAAAGCATGGGCGGTTAGTTTGACCGAACGCTACTAGTTCTTCCAACCAGGGATGAGGCAGGCCAGAGAGCTTACGAATCCCGTGATTAAGCGAAGAACATACCTACTCTCTCTCTCCGGTATCTGCGACTGTCGAGAAGCTGAAGTTTGAGGAGATTGATCGAATTAGGAGTAATCGAAAAATCCAGTAGCGCATGGAGCTCTCCAATGCGTCTGGTAGTGAAGCCCCTGGCTTACGTTTATGTCTGGATGCTCGTAAGGTGAATGATTGCACCAAAAAGGATGCATATCCTTTACCGAGCATCGAAGGCATATTCGCACGATTACCGCAAGCAAATCTGATTAGCAATATTGACCTGAAAGATGCTTATTGGCAAGTGCCATTATCGGACGCATCTCGACCGATAACAGCGTTTACAGTACCCGGGAGGCCATTATACCAATTTCGGGTAATGCCTTTCGGGCTGTGCAACGCTCCCCAAACGATTAGCCGTCTCATGGACGAGGTGATTCCTCCCGGATTGAAATACTGTTGCTTTGGATACTTAGACGATTTCGACGCGCATCTTACAGTACTGCTGCGCCTGGCTGCTCAATTTAGAAAAGCTAATTTAACATTGAATATTGAAAAGAGCAGTTTTTGTGTGACCGAAGTGAAATATCTAGGGTTCATTATCGGAAAAGGAAGCATTGCAACAGACCCTGGAAAAATTGAATCGATAGTCAATTGGCCTGCGCCGAAATCTATAAAACAAGTTAGAGGATTTTTGGGCCTAGTGGGTTGGTATAGACGATTTATAGCTAACTTCTCCGAATTAACCACTCCGATTACAAATTTACTCTCAGGCAAGAAAAAGTTTTGCTGGACTGAAGAACCACAAACTGCGTTTGATCAGCTCAACAAGCCAAATCTTCTAGACCTTTTCAATTTAATAAGAAAAAAGAAGAAAAGAACGCACCATTAACAAAAAAACCGGGAAGTTGGGCAACAGCTTACGGCAGTTTTGCAGCAGTTTCGGCAGAGTACAGCGCTTGCGGGCGTTTTGCAGCAGTTTGGCGACCGTTCGAGGTTCAGTTCTGGAAACAATGTGGCAGCAATTTAATTGAGATTTTAAAATTTTTATCTTGGCGGCTATTAGTTAAATTACAAACAAAAAAATCAGTGTGATCGTTAGACTAGGCAAATGAAATTGGAATAGCGCTTTATTATCATATACTAGGGAAAGGAAAACTGTGTTAGTGGGCATTTTTTATTTTTCCGAATATTGCTTTCTTTTCTGCTTCTGGTGTATGTATGTGTATAAAATAAACTTTAACTAACATTTAGCAACCAACGATCTATTGGACCCAACGGAGAACTGGGGGTAAGTGTACTTAACTCTATTTTATATTTACGACTACACCGTTTCTAAGGAAATTTCACGATAACATTAAAAAAAAAAAAAAAAAAAAAAATACAAAATAAATTATATATAAAAACAAAAAGAACCAAGAAAACTAAGCAAGCAATATCAATTTTATTTTGATCAACCCAAAGAAAAATAAAAAAAGGTAAACAACAAACAGCTGATTGTATGGCATTGATCGTGGCATACTAAGACCCTTTTCTATCGTTCATTAAATTGTTTTTAGGTACTTACCTGATGGCCGTCAGCCGTCAGTGGCAGTAAGGGGAAATAAATGTAACCATAGCTTTGGCTGTGGTACGTGCCGTCCTTACTCCTACTGACGGAAGTGCGGCTATACTCTCCACGTGAGGGCGGCTGGAAGCAGGCCCCTAGTACGGTCATGTCTCTGCTAGGGGTGCTGACTAATTGTAGTCGGGCGAAGATCGTGAATCTATAAATCACCCCAATCCAAGGCGGAACAGCATACGCTAATGGATGCATGGCCAGGGGGTAGCCTGGTCTCTAGTATGCGGACTCTGGATACCTGTCGCCCTCCAGTTTCATTCAGACTTCCCACGGCACGCGGGCTATGTCGTGGGTGACCTTCCCTTCCCGCCTACTCGTGGGACCAAATTTTATGGAACTAAACAAAAAAACAGGAAAGTCTGATGCGGCTTTGATAGCATCAATCCAGGGTGAAGCCCTCACGGCCGACCCCAACACCAGCACTGCAGCTATTGGGCTGCTGGCTTCCACCCCAAATACTACGGGTTTCGACTCTTGTATTTCTGGGGACTCGGATAGGCCACGAACTCCCTTGGACACTGAGTTCGCTAGTGCTGCTTTCTCGTCCAACAACTGCTCAGGCATGCAGCAAAACGTCGAGGTGATGTCCTCTGACGCTGAAGCTAACGGTGACCTGATCAGCTTTGCTGACGACGCTTCCGTGGCCTCTCAGAGGTCAGGCCTCACGGAAGCAGGCTCCCAAATCCAGACGCTGCGACTGGACTCGGGGAACGCCTTTGTCAAAATGAAGACCCGCGAGAAGAAGCTATTCAAAGCTGCACTCGCAAAGGGTTCGAGCAGAGCAGAGGCTCTTGCTATCGCCACTGCGCCCCCCGCGGAAACCAAGGCTAAGCGGACGCGTGCTGACGATACCTTCCCCGAACCCCAAGGGTGCTCTAAGAAGCCCAAAAAGACTCATGTGGAGTCCACAAAGCCACTCTTCAGCCAAGTGGCAAGCAGAGTGAATCTGGGCTTCACTTCGGCTGATCCCACTAAACCCCTTTCACCGGAGCAGTTGGCTACGGTGAAAGAAAGCATCCTCAAGGCAATGTCGCTGCCCTCCACATCGGTTGCCGGTCCAGGTTTCGAGGCCTGTATACCTCGATATGAATGGCTGCTCCTTGTGTGTGAGGATAGCATCACCGCTGAGTGGGTCAGGGGAGCTGCTGGACATATCAGGTCCATCAGCTGCCTTGATGTCAAACTGTTGGAGGAACCTGAGTTCCCAAGAGCTCACCTCATTAGAGGTTACTTCCCCAACAGCGCTGAACTCCCACCCGCCTCAATTTTGGGTCAATTGGACAACCAAAATTATGAACGCTTCTCAACGAAGCTGTGGCGGGTGGTTCAACACAGCCTTAACGGCAAAACGGCGCACCTCGCGATGATGGTCGACGAGGCGTCGTATAAGGTCCTGACGGATCTTAAGGGTAACGTGAAATACCGGTTCACCAGGGTGAAATTTATCCTTAAGAACTCCGCCGTCAGGGTCTCTCCCACTCCTGCCCTGTCCCCCTCCCCCTTCTCCAACCATTCCCCCCTATCAACGCTCCTCCGGCGGCGGCAACGGTGGCCCCTTCCGGAGTGACAGCAGTGGCTGCCGCTCCGGTGGCGTCCACTAGTGCCGCAGCCGCAGTGGCGCCGATAACTGTGGCACCCAAACCCCCAGTCATTGTGGTGACTGCCCCCAAGCCCACAACGGGCCGCACGAGGCCGGTGGTTGGCAACAGGCGCCCCCTCGTCCCGTCAAGGCCCAGTGCAGTGCGGAAGCCACCTGCAGGGGTACCTCCGACGTCCGGGGTCGCTAGGCGACCTCCCCGAGTAGCTCCTCCAGACTGCCGAAGGGCATCCGGGGAAACGACTCGGGGGGGCAAGGCAGGTGGCCTTGTTACCAAAGCCCTAAAGGAGGATGCCGAGCGCCATTAAGGTGCTCCAGGCGAACCTGCACCACGCCAGAGGAGCGTCCGCCACCCTGTGCAGGGTCGTCTGTGAAGACTCAATCAACCTGGCTCTCGTCCAAGAGCCATGGTTGATCGGTGGCCACATCCGTGGACTATCGTGCGGATCATGTAAGTTATTATATGACCGTATGGGTGGTGCCCCTCGCACCGCTATTGTTGTAAATAACGATGTGAGACACTTCCCCTTATCTAATTTCATCCACAGAGACCTGGTGGCAACGGCTATTGAGGTAGCCACGGCCGATGATGTCCGGGAGGTAGTGATCGCCTCTGCCTATTTCCCGGGCGACGTGGATGACGTTCCCCCCACAGAGGTGCGGCGGCTAGTGGACTTCTGCCGCCTACACAACAAGCCGCTTGTGATCGGCTGTGATGCAAATGCGCATCACACGATCTGGGGAAGCAGCGACGTCAATAAACGTGGTGAGTCCCCTAATCCGATGGATTGATGCTATGCTCAAACACCGGACTATTTCCTCTACCTTGGACTCTACGACCGCTTTTATTAGTGCGGTTAAGGGATGTCCCCAGGGAGGGGTCTTATCCCCCTTACTCTGGTCCCTAGTAGTTGATGAACTACTGAGCATCCTTGCAGAACAGGGCGTGGTAGCAATCGGCTACGCTGACGACCTGGCTATCGTAGTGAACGGGAACTTTGCCAACACCGTGACAGAACTGATGCAATCTGCTCTGAACACGGTTTGTAGATGGTGCGAAGATGTTGGTCTAAGCATCAATCCACAAAAGGCAATTATCGTTCCCTTCACTAAGCGCCATTCCGTTGACATAGGACAATTGCACATTGGCGGCTCTCCCGTGGGACTTTCCAGCGAGGTCAAATATCTAGGGGTAACTCTCGATAAAAGACTGAACTGGAACTCCGATCTAAACAACACCCTATCAAAGGCAACTCATGCCATGTGGGCCTGCAGAAGATTCTTTGGCAGGATCTGGGGTCTCAAATCTTGCACCATTCGGTGGTTATTTGAGATGATGGTAAGACCCATCGTTACCTACGCTGCCATTGTATGGTGGCCAAAGGTTACGCAGGTCACTGCCATCAACAAATGCACTAAACTGCATAGGCTGCTTTGCCTGTCCTTAACGGGTGCACTTCGCACCTGTCCCACAGCAGCAATGGAATCAATATTGAATTTGACTCCTCTGCATATTCAAATACAAGAAGTCGCCGCTAGTAGTCTTCTCAGAATCAAGCTTCAATCTGGGCTTCTAGCTACCGAATCGGGGCACGCTAGACTTATCAAAGACATTCCTGGCTTAGAGATCTGCTCTAGATCAGATTCTATTACCAAGGAACTCTTCTTTGGTGCAAAATTTAGAACCCTCATCCCGGACCGGAGGGACTGGGATGCTGGCAACCCATCAGTGACCCTCACGGTATACACTGGTATACCGACGGGTCAAAGACTGATCAGGGGTTGGAGCTGGAATACATGGTCCCAACTCCAAAACCTCGATTGCTATGGGCAAGTGGCCCACAGTTTTTCAATCCGAGGTTCATGCCATCGAGTTCTGCTGTCATCTTATTCTTGAGAAGGGGATCAGAGGAGCGAATATCTACATCTTCTCGGATAGCCAAGCTGCCATACTAGCCCTCTCCTCAAAAAGAGTAGGTTCACGTATGGTGGCTGACTGTTGGAACTGCCTTCAGAGGCTCTCCAATAGGAATAAAGTTACCCTTCTATGGGTACCTGGTCACTCTGGTTTCCAGGGCAACGAGCTAGCGGATGAACTAGCGAGGGCGGGGTCATCAGCCCCTCTGCATGGCCCCGAACCCTTCTGTGGCGTGGGGTGGTCAACTATTTCATCCCTTGTGAAAGCATGGGCGGTTAGTTTGACCGAACGCTACTGGTTCTTCCAACCAGGGATGAGGCAGGCTAGAGAGCTTACGAATCCCTCGGTTAAGCGAAGAACAAACTTACTCTCTAGGAGAGATCTCTATCTCCTTGTTGGTTACCTTAGTGGCCACCATTTTGTGAACTACCACCTCACAAAAATGCGTCTGTCCTCTGATGCAGAATGCAGGCTCTGTAAAGAGGACGACGAAACCACTAAACACATCCTGTGTGATTGTCCAGCCTTGGTTTGGATTAGGAGAAAACATCTGCACGTGGAAACCGCAGTTCCCGAGCACATTGTCCGTTCCTCGACAAAAGACCTGTTATGCTTCATCAGGGAAGCGGAACAGCTTTTGTCATGTTAGGGAGAGCATTCTAGGTACAAAAGATCGTTCTGGTCGCAGTGCCTCGCCCCTTCTCTGCTGGGAGACTCCCTCTCCAAATAATAATAATAATAAATACCTGATATATGTCGGTATAAACTGGCACTAAAAGAAATCACACCCGATAAAATATAGCACTCGCGCCGCGCAAATGGTTAATTACGAAAATTTAAGGCGGTAATTGCTTCTTGTTTACAAATTCAAACACAATTTGAGATGCGACTGGATCGATAGGTTTTTGGTGTAATTTATCGAATATTTAGTTAGCGTCGCAATGGGAAAAGGGGAAGATTTGGGAAATAATGTTTATTTATATATTTAGTATATTAATAAGAGAAATCATATCCGCATAGGTTTATAAAAAAAAAACTGTATTCTTTCTTTATTAACGTATTAGGATCATATGCATAAGTAAGAACATAAACAGGAAGCCTTTTAGTAATATAAAATGTATATATTTTATTGAAAAAAATGAATAATTATATGGAAATTACAAATGGAAAACTAAACTAAATTTATAATGATTTCTGAAGGTTGATGAAAGGGTAATGTTAGGTCAGGGAGTCTTCAAATTAATGCGAAAAAGGACTCATAGGTAGGGTGGGTAAAGACGCGGGACCTACACCAACACCAGTAGTGTCCCCGATGTGCGCCCCGTAGAAGGGTAGTGGTTTTTTTCATGCTTTCTCCTCTCGTAAATTCTATCACTTTTTTTTGTTCTTTTACTTTTCTTTCTCATCTCTAATTTCTGACGAGACATAGTGGCAAGGATTCTTTTTATTTCTATTCTGTGTATCTTTCCTCATACAAGGGCTAGGAAGTTCTCCAAAAGAACCCCCCACCCCACAGGCTGTTTTTGCTAGCCGCAAAAGAATCAAAGGGGAGGGCGGCCTAGCCAAAGATAGGAGCAATATCCAGACTTACAACATCTAGGAAATATAAATCCCATTCCGAGGTTGGACATAACAATAACCCCATTTTCCTCTTGCAGCAAACCGCGTGTGCCCATAGGAGCCCTACCACTTGCGCGCCTTTTTTCACGCGGCAGTGCGTACCTGCTCGCTCCGCCCTCGCCCTGTTTTGTCACACACCATCCAGCGCGTCACTCATTGTTGCTGCACGCTTATTGTTGCGGTGGAGAAGCATTTGCATGGGATTTTTTGTTGTCTTTTCACCCTGTGGTTCCTGTCTTTGGATGAGTTTGATCAGAAAACTGACCAGTCAGATTGTTAATTGTCGTTTTTCTCCCCCCCCCACACTTTAACCATGTATGAGTTCTTTTTCGCTGCCACAGCGATCAGCGAGCAAAAGGGAGAGAAATTCTCAGTCGGGCACTGCGCTACGCCAGACTCCTTATCGGCTAATTTAACTTAGAAAGAAATATACACACACACATACCCAACATATTTTGGTCTATTTACATACACATTCATTGATACACACATTTTCATAACACACATATATCGTGTCACATTTATTTTCGCGTTGGTTTTCGATTTTCAGCATTCACAGCCCCAACGCTACGATCCCCCCAAGAAGGAAGATCTTCTTGCCGCCACCACAAACATTGGTCCTTCGAGCCGGATTCAAAACTACAGTTGGACAATACACGTCACTGGATTTTCATCCCCTCGCTCTGCTCGAACCACGATCATCGGCATCTCGTCAGGATGCCCCACAGATAAGTACTACATTTTTACTTATCTTATGCGGCAGAGGACTGTAATTGTTCCTATGTGAAGAGAAAGATTTTTTCTACTTTCTCCTAACCTCGCAATTTGCGACACCGACGACTGTCACCTTTGAAAGTTTTCCATACATATATATGTACGGAAATACGAATCACAAATTACACACAGTTTATCCGTCTAATTCTATTTACAAAACCTCTGCCACATATATGTATGTACCTTCTCCTACCCTTTTCATTTGAACGAAGGTACATACATTCTCCAAAGTAATTAAATTGTATGTTAATATATGTGTAATATATATACACATTACATACTTACGTTGCCCATTAGTACATTGCCAAGGTCCGCACCTCAAGTGGCAATTGTACCTCCAAAGCTAACACCAAAAAAGATAACACGGGCATTCCTTGTTTATTAAATTTATTTATTCACATTTCCCAATATATTTTGGCCGGCAGCAATATTTCGGCTGCACCGGCACAACACACACAAATACTTATATTAACACATACATATATTCTTATATTAAAATTCTTAAACTAACACACATATTCGTATTTTAAAAATATTTAATTTATTGGTCTACTTAATCTAATACAAAGAAATAATAAAATATTTATTATTTCTTTGTTTACCTTTTGAGTAGTGATCGCAGTTTGCCTTAGTGATCACAGTTCGATCACAATCGACCAACCGCCACTTTTTTCTATTCACTCAGTGTTATCGTTCCAGGGCTGCACTAGCTCAAATACTAAAATATCACGTAGTGGGCAACCGTGCCTTTTAAAGTCACTTATTTTTTATTTATCGTCTCATTGTGCACTGTGTTGTGGTATTACAAGGCGCTGCAACATTGCAAAAATTTATCGAATATATTTTACTCCGTCTGAGAAAATAAATCCTAATAATAAATAATTATTTATTTATTTTTCACAATATAATTTATTATTTGTAAATAAATTATGTTGCGTCTTTTCTTAATAATAAATAATTATTTATTTATTTTTCACAATATAAGTTATTATTTTATAATTTATCTAATTTTATTCTCTTTATTTCATCACGAGACAATTCACGTGTTCTTCCAATTTTTCCGTTTTACAATGTGACCAACTTATGCTATTTATTTAATACTAGACATTGTTATCGATATGTACATATTATCGCTTTTAATTTGGTATTTACATTCGGCCAATCCTGACAATAGATCGACCTCGATCTTATTTTTATTCCCTAACAAGACTTTATTATTTTATCACACAATTGAATCCACGGTTTTAGCCTAGCTGGTTCCAGAATGCCCTTGTATGGCAACTGTGTAAGTTGACAGTTGTCAACATCTACTATTTCATATCTGTCATTAGGCAGAATTCGACTAACCTTATAGGGCCCACGATATTTTGGCGCAAACTTTTTACATACAACAGAAGTTACATCCACATTCCGGATCGCAACAAAATCACCTAACGCATACTTCAGAGGTGCCTTGTGTCTTAGGGAATAATGCGCTTCATTATACTCCTGGGACTTCCGCATATTATCTCCTGCCTGACACCTAATGGTTTCTAAACTACCGGTTGATCTGGTCCTAACTTCTCCTCAAGATATTCGGTCAATTCATCAACTACGGGTCCTCTCTGCTCACATCCAAATAGCAAAATTGATGGTGTCTTTTTGGTACTACACTGGATCGAATTATTTAGAGCAAACTCTACTCGGGAAACTAACTTATACCAATCTGCCTGATTTAAAGGCTCAGATAATTTACCTAACATCGGAGTTAACACACGGTTTACCCTCTCAATGTCCGACCTCAAGCGGCAATTGTACCTCCAAAATTTAACTCCAAATCAAAGATAACACTGCATTCCTTTTACATTATTTATTTATTGATACTAATATATACCTATGTAAATACACTTTGACCGGCAACAACAATATTTCGGATGCACCGGCACAACATACACAAATACTCATATTTAAAAAAAAATACTTATATTAAAACATATATTCTTATTTTAAAATTCTTAAACTAACACACATTCTATTTTAAAAACATTTAATTTATTGCTCAAATTAAATTAATACAATGAAATATTTTATTATTTTTTTGTTTACCTTTGTCAGTAGTGATCGCAGTTTGCCTGAGTGATCGCAGTTCGATCACAATCGGCCGACTGCCACTTTTTTCTATTCACTCAGTGTTATCTTTCCAGGGCTGCACTAGCTCAAATATTAAACTATCACTTAGTGTGCAACCGTGACTTTTAAAGTTTTTATTTTTCCTTTATCGTCTCATTGTGCACTGTGTTGTGTTATTACAAAGCGCTGCAACATTGCAAAAAATTATCGAATATATTTTCCTCCGTCTGAGAAAATATATCCTAATAATAAATAATTATTTACTATAATAATTGTCTCGATAATTACTATTACTCAATAAAATATATCGATATTTATAAAATAATATTTATATTATTTTTTTTGCAACGTTTTTCCAAAAAGTGTTGCCTTGTAATCTACCAACATATTCCACGCTCAAGCAGTTTCCGATCGTTTTGTTTAAACAAGAAATTCTGCTCGTCCATTTTCCTACGCTCTTCCCATTCATGTTTCTGCTTCCGTCATCAGCATCAATTGCATTTTTTCTCGCTTTTTTTTGAAAGCCTGTTAAGCCAATTGATAGTAAAGACACCAAGAAACACCTTGTTGTACCCACGACTAAGCACAGACTCTCCAGCTCTCTTCCAAGTTCCCTTCTCGGTAGAACACCTTCTCCCGCCCCATTGCGGAAAGTTTTAACTCCGGCGACATCTAAGGTTAGTCAGGTTCCAAAAATGTCGGTGCACACTCCTCCAGTTAGTCGTTCAGTTGGTCATCAGATCTCACTGGCAATAAAAATGGCACTCCAAGAGTTCATTAACGTTTCTGATAAGCTCACGCAGTTCGAAGCTAGGATTCAAAATTCTTCTACAGCCTCACTTCACACTCACTGAGTGCGTCTTGAGCAGCTTCGCTCCATTTGGACTGCCGTAGAACTCAAATATGAACTCTGTTCCAACGCATTGTCTCAAACGGAGACAAATGCTGTGGACAAGATCGCCATGGAAACCCGGTATGACCACTGCTACTCCATATACGAGGACACTGGCTCTCAGTTAAATGAGAGTATAGAGACTGCAACGGCTCCCACTCCAGCACCTGCAGCAGCACAAGTAGCCTTCCACCCACGAAGCTACCGCTCACCACCTTTCGATGCTGAAGTTTTCAGCGGTGACTACCTTAAATGGCCAACTTTCCGTGATCTCTTCACAGCGGTCTACATTTCCGATCTCGGCCTAAGTCAGATCAAGAAACTATTCCATTTAAATGCAAAGACCAGTGGAGAAGCGAAGGAAATCGTATCCAAATCCCCTCTCACGAATGAGGATTTCTCGTCTGCTTGGAAAAACTTGACGGATAGGTTCGAAAATAAAAGGCTGTTAGTCAACAGTCAACTCAAGATCCTTTTCAACCTTCCGTGAGTTCCTCACGAGTCTGGAGCAGCCGTCCAAGTCCTTCAAAGCACTATCCAAAGTTGCTTAATGGCTCTAGAGCACTCCAGAGCACTCAGCACAGAGAATTGGGATTGTCTTCTAGTCTTCCTATGGCCGTCAAAACTGCCAATGCTGACATTGTCACTTTGGGAGCAGTCCGTACAAAACAAGGCTGAAATTCCGTCGTGGAGGGAAATGTCAGATTTCCTTTCAGAGCGCTATCGCACATTGGAAGCGATAGAGGACGTGCAACCTAGTACAAGCGCACAGACTAGTCCAAAACCTGCTCGAAAAGAGCCTCCTACGAAGAAGGTCAACTCTATTGAGACAAAGGTTGTAACCACAAATCTGCAAACTTTGCTCAAAGGAGAACCATCCTATACATCTGTGTCCGTGCTTTCTCCAAATGGCTGTTGATGAAAGGTCCAATTTCATCAAACAGCAGAAGTTGTGTCTGAACTGCTTTGCAAGAGGACATATCCTTAAAGACTGCACGAGTCAACATAACTGTTTCACGTGCAAGGGTCGCCACAATACACTCCTGCATCGTGGCACCCCTCCTAGTACGCCCTCTTCAGCAGTTTCTGCACCAACTCCCAATTCTAATATACAGTCCACTCCTTCAACGACTAGTATTCACAAGGTGTTCTTCTCGGCACTGCTCTTATAAATATTTGCCATTTGGGCGTGACTTATAAGGCACGTGCACTGATCGATCCAAATCAGAGGCTACGTTCATTTCCGAACGGATGTTTAACATCATACAGCCCTCCTACCAAGCCGTGCAAGTTCAAGTAGCTGGCTTAAATCAAGCCATCTCAGCCAATCCACAAAAATTGTGCCACTTCCAGATTGGCTCCCCGATCATTCCCAGGTTACAGCTAAAAACTGATGCCTTTGTTCTTCCCCAATTGGCAGGTAACCTTCCATCCTACTCAATTTCCAAGGATCTTTTGAAGGACCTGCCAAACCTCCAACTCGCTGATCCGCATTTCCACCAGAGCTCTCAGATAGACGTACTCCTAGGAGCCGATATTCTCCCATCCATCATGAAGAGTGGCTTTGTATCCAAAATTTGTGGAACTTTGATCGGTGAAGAGACTATATTCGGCTGGGTCCTCACTAGACCAGTATCCAAGTCGAATCTTACGACCATTTTCTCCTTTACAACTAGGATCAAGATCAGCACAGAACAAAGGTTTGTGGAAGATCTACCAGCCAAGCTTGTAAAAGTCTGTGATTCAGTGTGTGAAAACAACTTTCTCTCCACTACTTCCAAAGAGGGCAGATATGTTGTTACTCTCCCATTCAAAAATTCTGAAACCTTCGAATTAGGACATTCAAGATCCCACGTACTCGCTCAGTTTCTCAGGAACGAATGTCGTTTAAAGAGGAACTTTCCTTAAAAAGAGCAGTACGACTCCATTATTCAGGAGTATTTAGATTTAGGCGATATGAGGCCAGTCTCTCCAAGTATCGACGAATTCTTTAAGAGAGTTTGACTTATCCAATAATTGTGTTCTCTCGTTAAGAGAGACTATCCGAAAAATAGGGGGAGTGATAATAAAGGGGATAATAAGATCGTCCTGAGACAAGTGCGCACGGATGTATTTGTTATTGCAAGTGGCGGCTATCGCCAATGGCGATCGAATTCAAATTTGGGGAGACTGTGGGATCGGACATTTAGATGTTTATGATTTGAAAGCTCAACTTACAAGTGGGGTGATTTGCTACGCGTGGGAACAGGAGTTATCTCGGAGATAACTGTATCTGAACTGAACTGGTGCCTGAAGGCAAGCCTGAGCTTAAATCGGCTGAAGAAGTATAAGAGAACGAATTCTTTAAGAGAGTTTGACTTATCTAATAATTGTGTTCTCTCGTTAAGAGAGACTCTCCGAAAAATAGGGGGAGTGATAATAAAAGGGGTAATAAGATCCTCCTGAGACAAGTGCGTGATTGACGGCGCGCACGGATGTATTTGTTATTGCAAGTGGCGGCTATCGCCAATGGTGATCGAATTCAAATTGGGGGAGACTGTGGGATCGGACATTTGGATGTTTATGATTTGAAAGCTCAACTTACAAGTGGGGTGATTTGCTACGCGTGGGAAGTTGACTTTGAGAAGGGCAACCAAATGGATTTTGTTCTTTTAAGTTCAAATGTTTACAATTGTATGTGTGAGTGTGGTGTTGTGAATGTTTACAATTGTATGTGTGCGTGTGGTGTTTGTAGGGACTTTTGTGTAAGTCAAGAGACCATATTCGGCTGGGTCCTCACTGGACCAGTATCCAAGTCGAATCTTACGACCATTTCCTCCTTTACAATGAGGATCAAGATCAGCACAGAACAAAGGTTTGTGGAAGATCTACCAGCCAAGCTGGTAAAAGTTTGTGAATCAGAGTGTGAAAACAACTTTCTTTCCACTACTTCCAAGGAGGGCAGTTATGTCGTTACTCTCCCATTAAAAAATCCTGAAACCTTCGAATTAGGACATTCAAGGTCCATCGTACTGGCTCAGTTTCTCCAGAACGAATGTCGTTTAAAGAGGAACTTTCCTTTAAAAGAGCAGTACGACTCCATTATTCAGGAGTATTTATATTTAGGCCATATGAGGCCAGTCTCTCCAAGTAACGACTACAAAATTTTTTATCTCCCTCATCATGCTGTGTTCAAACCTGAGAGCACCACTACGAAAGTTTGCGTTGTTTTCAACGCCCCCAGTCCGTCCTCCAATGGGAACAACTTAAACTCCGATCTGATCGATTTCCTCAAACTAGAGGAAACGAGCCTAGCAAAGACTCTAGGTATACGCTGGCAAGCGAATACGGACGAGTTTCTCTTTGCCCCCTCCAAAGTTATATATATATATAAGTTAGACATATATATATCCAATTTATATATGTTATATTCACATATATATACACATATAATATATATATTTTGTATCCACCTTGCAATTTTCAGATTAGTGAGATGGCACCACCGAAAGCACACACACCAGCGAAGCCAAAAGGGGTGAACTCTTTTAGATGCCGCGTCTGCAGATGAGTCCACTCCCTTAAGAAGTGCCAGCGATTCCTGCGTCTGCCTGCGGAGAAGCGTCTTTGGGCAGTTTTGATCAACAAATATGGTACTGCCCGAACTGCCTTGCCCATAAACACTCCAAGGGTTCATGTCGCAGTGGCGGCACTTGTCGCACATGCGGCGAGGGCCACCACACGCTTCTCCACCTTCCACTCACCGCTCAACCCTAGAAGCAGACCGCTTCGCCATCCGTTCTGCCCCTTCCATCTTCGGAGTCCTTGGCGACCGCCTACTGTGGCGATCAGCATGATGCCGACCGCCATAGTAAACCTGGACATGGACGGCAAAATTTTCGAGGTGCGCGTGCTGTTGGACGCGTTCAGTCCACATAGCCGCATACCCATCTCAGGACCTCCAAACCAGCTATCCGGGTATTACGTTGGCGGATTCTCGATGCCATGTTTCAAGCAGAGTATCCATCGTTCTGGGGGCCGACGTGTATGGAGACGTACTCCTTCCTGGGCTGGTTCCATCCCACGGTGGACTACCGTTGGCCCAGAACACTCTTTTTGGCTGGGTACTTTCCGACATAGACCGCCAGCGCCCCTAAAGCCCCTCCAGCGGCATCCAAAAGATCCCGTCTCCATCCTCATATTTGCAATAGTATTGCAAGGGAGGCGGGATCTTTACGCCGAAACTCGCCGCCGAAAAGTAGGCAGCATATCGGCGTAAACAGTGCGAGTGTTACCGAGGGTTCGCGCGCTCTTTTATCCAACATATTGTAGTAATATGTAGTACGTGTAAGGCTCTGTGTAATTGTATGTATAGTTTAGTTTATCGATCATGGCTCAACGCCAACTATTGTAAGTATTGTAAATTAAACAGTTTGTTGGAGCGCTGCAGCTTTAACTAATAGATTAGATACTAAATAGATACTTTTGACATTGAATTACATTGAAATACATACAATACATAGAAACGTTAAGTGAAATAACATAACATGTAAAACAAAAACTCTAAAACTCTGTTAACGCTCATCTTTGCTTCGGCTGTTTAATCCGCTGCAAGGGGGCCAAAGAGAGTAACTATTGTATCGATCTTGAGCAAATGAATGGCGATTTAATTTAACACCAATAATCTTTTTAATACCGGGTCAAAGTATTTCGTTTTCGTTAATTTCGTATCTGAAAAACTATTCAGAATTTTCATTGGCGCCCGAGCAGGGACATCGGTATTACTATTTATTTTCGTTGATTATTGGTGGTGTAAATTCGGTTTTCGCGTTTTTAAGTGCCAAGATATGTCAAGCCGCTCATCAAGGGAAGTGTCTATGGAATCCACCAAAAGCTACGAGGTAATCTGCACCATAAATTGAGTTCTTTGTGTCGACCCGCAATTGTGCGAGAATACCAAATTATTGACCAAAAACAAATCATTGTGTAGTGTGATTGTGCACCTTAATACATATATGTACATAAACATATAAAGTTACATAAAGTTTACAGCTTTACCACTTTCATCAGCCAATTTCACAACGAAAGTTATTAACGTTGTTGAATTTTAGTCACACAAGTTTGTTTCTCTAGAATTGTACCTCTTTCGGCGTCTCAATTCATTTTTGTCTTCAATTTCACAATGCTTGTGCTTTTCTGTTAAGCTCAACACCTGCACATTATTTTTACACACACAGTTTCAATGCTAAGTTTTTGACAAGCTTAACCCGGTTGAGCCCCAAAATTTGTAGGTCCCACTTTTTAGTGTACGAACAAATAGTTTTTATTGTATATATTTTACTTGTCTTATAATTAACAAATTTTAAAACGAATGGTGTGTATTTAAATACGTGTTCACAAACCGAGATTCTGGCATAAAGTGTCCACATTATCGATAATTCTTAGCGACTCGATAGTTGGTTAGCCGATATGTTCTATTGTGAATAAGTTTCTGTCTCTTAATAGTGCTGACCACTCCGAGTCTCACGAACTAGTGTTTGTTCAGATCCAATTCCTACATAAAGTTACATAAAGTTTACAAGAGTCTCAATTATTGGTGTCAGTTAATCTTAAAACGAACAACTATACACATGTGTGTGCATACTTGCATGTTAGAAATGCGCATACATATGTACATATACATATAAATTACCTAAAGCCTTTGAACTAAAACAAATTAAATAAAGCAACTTAAAATTCGTTACATATTGAAATTAAATTTTCGGAATTTGCTGGCTACATTTGTTGTATTGCAGTTTTGTACAACAATTTAGAATTGTTGCTGCAATTGTTGAACACACAGTTCAAAGTCGCTTACTCGGTCATTGAACTTTCGCTATTTGCCTGTTCCGCTTTGGTGGTAGCGGCTGTGAGATTACAGCTATTTTTCTTCTGTTCTGCTTAGCAAAGAAGTCGACTGATCTTGGTGCATCGAGTGTTCCGTTATTTCGTGTAGCCGTTTGCTCCGTTAATTGTTTGCCTTCTCAGCTGAGTACTTACATCTTACGTAGCTTATACCCTGTACACAGGTAAAAGGGTATATAGGTCGAACGGTCAAGTTGTACATTGAACATTAATTTTTCTTGTTGATTACTGGATATCGCTTAGCATTTACTCCCATTAAAGTTCGTAAGCTAGTAAAGTTAAGTTACTAATCATGGGCAATGAAGAAGATTCCAAGCCAGCAAGCAGCTCTAAGCGTATGGCAACAATAGTTCAAGCATTAGATCGGCTGAAATTTGATATTGAGCGCATGAAGACTTCGTTTGAGCAAAAAACAATATCTTTCGAAAAAACTCAGCTCGAGTGTCGTCTGGAGATTTTAGAAGGATATATTGGAAAGGCAATGGGCCTACAAACTCAACTAGAGAGTTACGATCAAAGTGGTGTCACAAGAGGGGCGCTTGAGGATTTGTGTGTTGCCAGCAAAGCTTTGTTTTTAAATGCTGTTAAGCAAAACAAGCCTGAAGTGTGCACTGTCACTGCTAGTACAAGTCATCATGCTCAATTGCCAAAAAGGTCTCCTCCAAAATTTAGTGGCAAGCATTCAGCTAATATAATTTTTAGGTGCCTTTTTAATACATTGGTTGATGCCGATCATTCACTATCAAATGTAGAAAAATTCAATTACTTGCTATCATGTCTAACAGATGAAGCGTTAGGAGTAGTGAAACCATTTCAATTGTCAGACAGTCTCAATTGTTCGAATTGCCAAGCATGTCCAAGGCATCGCCAGGAGGTCTGCGATCAATTATTGATACAGTTTCTGCCATTTATTCATCGCTGTTGTCGCTGGCAACTGATAAGGACATTGCCAACGCTATGATTATCCATATGGTCATGTCTAAGGTGGACCAAGTGACCAAGTCTAGATACGAAGAACAGCTTGATTACGACAAGCTGCCTTCCTGGTGTGATTGCGCCACTCATTTAAATAGGCGCTATCAATATTTAGCAGCAGAAGAGTCAACAAAGGCGAAAGGCAAGCCTAATGATAATCCAAAGGGGCACAGTAAGGCTTCGTTTTCGTGTGCACAGGGCAATCAAGAATTGCAGAAATCTAGCAAGAAAACTGGATTCAGTTGCAATTATTGTCAGAGCCTGGAACACAAAATTGATTCGTGTCCCTCCTTTAGCTCTATTTCGGTGACAGATGGTTTTGCATTCGTAAAGGGTAATAAACTATGCATAAATTGTTTAAATAGTGGCCATATGGTTGCAAATTGTAAAGCTTCGAAGTGTCGGGTATGCACAAAATCTCACCACTCCCTACTTCATAGATATGAGTCAAGAGTTCAACAAACTCCTAGTGCTGCATAGACAGGTCACGTGCTTAGCACTGACCAAGTTATTTTAGCGACGGCGAGTGTTCAGGTCAAGGATCGATTTGGCCAAGTTCACGTGGCCAGAGCCTTGTTAGATTCAGGGTCGCAAATTAATTTTATGTCTGAATCTTTGGCGCAACTATTAAGATTGCAGCGAGAAAAGGCTGCACATAGAACAGCTGAACAAATAGAGTGTGAAAGTATGTTTATTCGCACTGTCCAACGTTTGCCTTCGGGCCGATTTAAAGTCAGGCTCCCATTTACAAAGGATCCTAGTATACTTGGCATGTCATTTCAAACGGCCGAAAGGCGTTATCTTCAGCTTGAACGCAAGTTAAGTAAACACAATGCACTGTCAGACATGGGCCGACAATTCAGAGGGAGCTTTACTTTTTTTTTTTTTTTTCAATGTTTTGCTTATTTATTGAATCTTCCCTTTTGCTTAAGAGACTAACAATAAGTTTTCAAATCTTAATCTAAACTAACTAAATATCATTTTATGAAATGATTCGTGCTGTGTGGCCTAACAATTTAACGCTGGGCTGGTTGGTCGTTCCGGTGCAGTCGACTTTGGCTGCATACTCGAATAAGTTTTCTTGCAAGAGGATTTGGATGTGAGGCTAGTTTTTCATTGTATTTTACTTTCTTCTCTGCTATTGTCTCAATGACAAGTTTTATTTGTAAGTCTCTGTGTATATTCTCGTTCCGAAGATACCATGGAGCTCCAGTAATGATTCTCAAGATCCTAGACTGTGCTCGCTGTACTATGTCGATGTTGCTTCTCGATGCGTTGCCCCATAGCTCGGAGCCATAGGTCCATATAGGTTTTAAAACGGAGATATATAAGAGGACTTTGTACTCCAAGCTTAGGGGAGAGCGAACGTTTATAAGCCAGTGTAGATCCCTTGCTTTTAGTCTGAGGTGCGTCGTCTTGGCCTCTATGTGTTTCCGCCAGGTGAGCCGCTTGTCCAGATGAATACCTAAGTATGTTACGTTATCGGCTTGTGGGATGCGCGTGTGGTTCATTACCAAGGGCGGGCAGCTTTTTTTGTTTAGGGTAAATGTTACATGTTTGCACTTTTCTTCGTTTACTCGTATGCGCCAATCTGCAAGCCAATGTTCTACACAAGTTAGATGGCTTGCTAGTTGCATCGTAGCTTTTACTGGGCACCTGGATCGACTTAGTATTGCAGTGTCGTCAGCGAATGTGGAAATCGTTAGCTGGTAGTTTGTTGGGATGTCCGCCGTGTATATGGTGTATAGGATTGGGCCCAGAACACTTCCTTGAGGCACTCCGGCTTCTATAGTACAATCGCTTGAAGTGCTTGAACTGCATCTAACCGCGAACACTCTTTTATATAAGTAAGACTTTAGAAGCTTATGTATGTTTTGAGGCAGCAGTTTGATTATTTTAAACATAAGTCCAACCAGCCATACTCTATCGAATGCTTGTGCAACGTCTAAGAATAGAGCTGTGAAATATTCACGATGTTCAAAAGCAGTGCGAATTTCTGTTGTGATGCGGTTAACCTGTTCAATGGCTCCATGTTTTGCCCGAAAACCAAATTGGTGCGATGGGAGTGTGTTGTGTGTTTTGAGGTGGGGGCTGATACGTAGTAGCAGCACTTTTTCAAATAGCTTGGAGAGACAAGTAAGTAAGCTTATTGGCCTGTATGATGATGGCTGTGTTTTGTCTTTCCCAGGCTTAGGGATCATAATTATAACTGATTTCTTCCACTTTTGAGGGAAGTATCCAATTTTAGTAATTGCGTTGAAGAGCAAGCAGATTCGTAGAACTGCACACATTGGGAGTTCGATGATCATTTTCGGGGTTATTAAGTCGTAGCCAGGCGATTTTCCAGTCTTCAGTTGCTCTTTAATGACTTTCGTTATCTCGCTTGGTCGAAATTCTATAGGATCTTGTGGTGCTAAGTCAGATGCAGTTAAAGGCGGGAGAATAAATGAGTTAGTCGCTGGATTTGGTTGAAATACTTTTTTAAGATGATCAGCGAAGACTCTTGCTCTGTCCGTGTCACTGCGAGACCAGTTTCTGGTAGAGTTACGGAGAGGTACAACAGTTTCTGTTGGTGCCTGTAGGTTCCTGTAGGCTTTCCACAACGAGTTCTTTGTACCTGTGGGGGTGAGGTTCTCGATGTACCTTAGTTGTGCGTCCGCTTCTTCTTTCTTAAGCGCTTTGGTAAGTCTGCGAGAAGCTTCTTTTAATCTACTCTTTGCGCCAGGTGATCTGTGCTCCTGCCACTCCCTTCGAAGTCGTCGTTTTTCAAGCACAAGCAGTTCAGTATCTCTGCTTGTCTTGTTAAACTTTATACTGCATACATGGTTGTCTTGTGGAGTTGACGCTTTTGCTGCTGCAACAAGTATTGATTCTATATTACCAACAAACTGATCAATGTCTTGCTCGGTTTCCAGGGGACTAGAAAAGCCGGTATGGGAACAAACATATTTTTTGTACCTCGCCCAGTTGGTCCTATTGCTTGTAAGCCTATACGGTCGCTCGATGTGTTGTAGCTGGTATAAAAGATGAAAGAGCACCGGACAGTGATCAGATGAGAGTTCTGGAAGTGCCTCAGCTGTAATCATTGATTGGGATATCCTTTTTGTGATGGCAAAGTCAATCAAATCTGGAAGCTTCATGGGATCTGCTGGCCAGTATGTAGGCGCTCCCGGGGAAACATAGTTTAGTTTGCGTTGCGGTTTGATGATTGCGTTGTACAGCTGTTTTCCTTTAGGGTTCGTTATCCGAGATCCCCAGTACATGTGTTTGGCATTACAATCGCCAGCTGCAACAAACCTTTCACCAAACGAGTCAAAAAGTGTTGTGAATTTTTCCTCAGAGATTGTGAAGCGAGGTGGGCAATAGACAGCAGCTAGAGTGAGAGCACCGTTATGGCATTGGATGTTTATAGAGGTACATTGTAAGCAGTCTTCTTGCCAATTACCAAGAAAGTGGTGCTTAATTCTCAATCGTATTAGTATGCCAGTGCCTCCATGGGCCTTGTCATCCGGGTGGTTCGTAAAATAAAATTTATATCCTGGTATTTGGAAGTTGTACTTTTCGGTAAGGTGAGTCTCTGAGAGTAGCATAACGTCAATGTTTCTTTCGGCTAAGAACTGAGCAAGTTCTAGCTTGTGCCGCGAAACGCCATTAGCGTTCCAGGTAGCTATTATTAAGAGAGTCATTATCCTGTTTTAGAAGAAACGAGCATTTTAATAAGGATGTTTTGGTTCCTCATAAGCTCTTGCATAGTTTTTTGCATGAAGGTCATGAAGTCTTTCATGCTTTGCTGCATCGAAAGCATAATCGCTTCAATGCCAATTGGCTGCTGTTGCATGTTCTGTGTGTTTAATTGTTTATTTGCGTTTATTTGCCTAATTATTGTGTAAATATTAGTGCGGTATTTATTAGTGCTAACCTTGTAAGTACAACCGTAGAAGTAACACACTAATACTTTTATTGGTCAATTCTTAAACTAATATTCCTAATTTTTCACTTGCGCGTCTTTGGCGTCAAGTTTTTGTTTTTGTTTTGATTAACATTCCCACGCTCTCCCGCTCTCCCGGTCACGAAATTATATTTCTCTCTGAGTAAGTTGTGTATTGCTGTTGTTGTAAACGTCACAGCTGTTGTTGTTTTGTTTACTTCGTTGTGCTCGCTAGTTTTGCAGTTTTATCGTCGTACTTGCTTGCTTGCCTGTTTTCGGCGCTATAACTGTTTCTTGCTCTCTCAAGAAATTTATTTCGTTACTCTGTTTTCTTTTTGCTCTTCGTTGTCTCCTACATTTTAAAGGCATATTAATTTTCACAATCATGGTGTCGTGCTCAGCAGCAATTTGCTTATGTTCTTCTGATCCTAAAGCGGATTACATTGGTTGCTGGCTCTGTGATAATTTTTGTCACTTAAAATGCTGTGGCCTAACTGTGCGGGTTAGGGACGCCGTCCACGCCAATACTGGTCTCAGATGGTCGTGTGAAACGTGTCGTGTGGCTGAATCCGATTTACGGAAAATCCATAATAAAACCAAACTTGGGTTTTATAAGATACGCACAGCTTTCTCTAATCTCCAATCTGAATTTTTGGAGATGGAGGCCAAATTTAACGCCTTTACGGTTCCCAGCAAACCACCGGCTCCTTTAAGTGTTCCTTTAGATTCGGTCTCTACGAATTTAAAGCTCACCAACCTACCTTCTTCCCAGGCTTCTTCACCCGATCTTCTAAGCCTACTCTCCCCTATACCGTCTTGCTCTTCTAACTGCACAAAAAAAAAGACTAGCAGCAAAGTTACCGCACCCAAACCTCTTGCTCCTCCTCTTGTGCCTACTCCCATTACGAGCAACGACAACAACATAAAGGGAAATGTTCCCGCAATAATGCCTGCTACTAAGGCACAGAGTATAAAACCTCTGATTGCGATCAAACCCAAAAAAATTGTGTTTATCTCTCGTTTGGCGCCGGACACTACCATAGAAGATGTACAATCGTACATCCTAGCAAAGCTGCCTTTAAATAACTTTACAGTTGAAAAATTCAATTTCAAATTTAAGCGCGACATTTCTTCTTTCAAAATTAGTCTCCCAGCAGAACAGTTTAAAGACGTTTGCGCTACTTCCTTTTGGCCGAGTGACCTTATTGTTAAGGAGTTTACTCCTACACAAAAAAGCCGAACTGCCGTTAATCTTCCCACGCTGGCCGTAACTTCGCCAAAAAACTCAAAAAATGCAAAGTCTTCAAAAAACTGAACTTTTCATTTCTTCATGCCTCTGAAAATGTTAGGGGTTCTACAAAAAAACTTTCTTCTTTAATTCTATCCTATCAAAATGTTAGAGGTCTCTGTAGTAAAATCTCTAGTCTTTATCTTAATAGTCTTGCCTTTTCTTCCCAAATTATTGCTTTTACCGAAACCTGGTTAAAACCAGAGATTCTAAGCTCTGAAGTCTTTCCAGATATGTATACAACATACAGGCTTGATCGACCTGACCGACGGGGTGGCGGAGTACTGATTGCAGTAGACTCCAACATTGAGTCGGACCTTTTACAACCGGAGTTTCAATTTAACATTGAACTAATTTGTGTAAAACTACACCTTCCCGGTTTTTTCATGTATATAACCTGCTCTCTATTCAATGTACACTCAATTTATGAAAGAGTACCTTGAGTTAGGCCATATGTCAGCTACAAATAATCAGATTCCACCAGGACCACATTATTTCATACCACATCAGTGTGTCCTGAGGCCTGATAGTAGTACCACCAAACTTCGAGTTGTTTTTGATGCCTCGTGCAAGACAACATTACAGAAATCATTGAATGATATGCTATGGTTAGTCATATGATATGGTGGGTCCTACTATTCAGAGGGAACTAATTTTGTCTTTAATTCGGTTTCGTTTGAATCGGTATGCACTGACAGCCGATGTAGAAAAAATGTATAGACAAGTAATGGTGGCTGAACAAGATCTCAACTTTCAACTCGTTTTGTGGCGAGAAAAACCAACTGATGATTTGCAAGTCTTTCGGTTAAATACCGTAACTTATGGCACATCAGCATCTCCATTTTTGGCAATACGATCCTTGCAAGAACTTGGTTTTCGCCATAAGGATTCGCATGCCACTGGAGCTGAAGTGATTTGCAATGACTTTTATGTGGATGACATGCTCACAGGAGCTGACGACCTTGACACACTAAATTTAATATGTAAACAAGTGTCGGAAATCTTAGCTTCAGGCGGACTAAAATTATCAAAGTGGTTTTCTAACCATCCACAATTATCAAAAGGAAATCAATGTGAAAAATCCTTTAACTTCAATAATGCCGATTCTACCAAGACCTTAGGAATGACGTGGATTCCAAAAAGTGATATATTTCGATATCGCTTTGACAAACAATTTCAAGATATAATTCCTACAAAGCGCACAATACTTTCGATCAGTGCTTGTTTGTTCGATCCACTTGGACTATTAAGTCCAATAAGCGTCACTGCAAAAATGTTGCTGCAAGAAATATGGCAGTTGAAATTAGATTGGGATGAGTCTATCCCCATGTCGTTGACTACAAGTTGGTCAAATTTCAGGCAAAATTTGCAGGACATTCACACTATTGAAGTACCAAGATACACTTATGCTAGTGGATCCTCAAGAGTTCAGATTCATGGATTTGCAAAGGCATCCAGCCACGCTTATGGTTGTTGTTTATATGTTCGAGCACTTTATAAAGAAAAAATTCAATGCCAGCTGCTCGCAGCTAAGGCAAAGGTAGCTCCATTAAAAACAAAAACAATTCCAAGGCTTGAATTATGTGCGGCCACAATGTTGGCCCAATTTTGGTCTTCAATAAAACATGTACTTGACCATTGTAGAATCGAGAGTGTGCATTTTTGGACAGATTCTGAAATCACACTACATTGGATAAATACTTCGCCATCCATGCTTGCAACTTTCGTAGCCAATCGTATTGCTACAATTCAAGAATTGTCTCAGAGAATATCCTGGCAACATGTACCAACTAAATTAAATCCAGCAGATATTGCATCTCGCGGATGTACTGTTCAGGAACTGAAGGATTCTCTTTGGTTCAATGGACCTTACTTTTTCTTAGAAAATGAAGAACATTGGCCCAAAAATAATCATATAGCGATTCCAGCTGACATGTTAAATTTAGAATTTAAGAAAACTGCAAATGTCTTTATTGCTACTGGAGAAGACTTTTTGGTAAAATGGATGAGTCGCATTAGGTCGTATATAAAGCTAACTCGTATTCTCGCTTATATGTATAAATTTCTAAATTTGTGTAAAACACAGAAACGATCGAAACAATTAAGGTCCGATGAGCTGCATTTCGCCTCGTTAAAATTATTTGAAATTATTCAAAGAAACGAGTATGTAAATGAATATGACAAAATTAAGAAAGCCAAACCACTTCAGCCTGGTTTACAGGCATTAACTCCCTTCGTCCAAAAATTCTCTAAAAGTAAAAGACGCTTTTCTTTAATCAGAGTAGGTGGCAGACTTTTAAATGCTCCATTGTCACATAACACTAAATTTCCGATTTTACTGCCAAACAAAAATCATTTGGTTGAAATATACGAGTATCTTCGACATTTACATTTAAAAAATTATCATGCCGGTCCAAAAGCAATGCTCAGTCTGCTTCGACAAGAGATTTGGATCGTAAATGCTCGAAGAGAATGCACTCAAATAGTTCGTAGATGCATTCATTGTTTTCGATATAAGCCAAAATTATTAGGCCAAATGGGTGATCTACCCACAGACCGATTTTCCGCAGAGCGTCCCTTTTATATCTGTGGAGTTGATTTTTGTGGACCAATAAACATTTCATTACGAATTCGTGGCCGGCCACCTATTAAAATGTATATAGCAATATTCGTATGTTTTGCTTCGAAGGCTGTTCACATTGAGTTGGTTATTGATTTATCCACTAATTGTTTTATTATTGCCCTTAGAAGTTTCATCGCAAGACGTGGCGTTCCGCGGAGGATATATTCCGACAACGCGACGAACTTTCTAGGAGCCAGGAACCAGCTCCAGGACCTTCTGAAGGCATTCGAGGAGCAGAGGTCTCAACTGCAGTCGTTCGCAGCGGAAACCCGGATGGACTGGCAGTTCATACCCCCCCGCGCCCCCCACTTCGGAGGCCTTTGGGAAGCAGCGGTGAAGTCGGCGAAGGGTCTGCTGCTGCGGCAAATAGGAGACGCCTCCCTCACAGAGGCAGAGGTCCGCACACACTTGGCAGAGGTCGAGGCAATCCTCAACTCGCGTCCGTTGACGCCATGCAGCGCAGACCCCAACGATGGAGAAGCCCTAACACCAGGGCACCTGCTCATAGGCCAAGCCCTGCGTTCGCTGCCGCAAGGATCCGAGCGCGACGAGCAGACCAAAGGGTGGCAGTATACGCGCAGGTGGCAGCTGCTGTCAATGCTCAGACAGCGGTTCTGGCAAGCGTGGTCCAGGGACTACATCCTGGAGCTGCAAGGCAAGGCCAAGTGGCAGATCGAGGCGGCCAATCTCGAGGTCGGCGCATTGGTCATCGTGCACGACGACAACACTCCACCCCAGCATTGGATTACCGGCAGGATCAACGCAACCATAAAAGGAGCGGATGGCAAGGTTCGAGTGGCCGAGGTGCAGAGGCAGGAGCAGAGGCAGGAGGAGGGGCAGGGGTAGACTGACTGTGCGTTTGGCCGGAGCCAACATTTGCCGCTTTTGCTGCTGCAGACATCCGTTGCCGGAAATATGCTTACAAACGTTGCACGTACACGCCGTGCCAGCGCAGATACAGGGTGCTCTGTGTAGAGGCACCCCCCCCACCCACTGAAAACGGCAACCGGCGTTTTTAAAAGGCCAATCCATAAGTTGGCGGTTTTGCCAACTTTACTATCAATCGGTTTTCAATTATGAATTTTTCTTTTTTGAAGTTTAGTCCTTCAACGTGGCCGGAATGTTGGATCCGAGTCAGTTACTAGTATAACAAAAATGTACTTTTATATTAAGTAGTAGCCTTTTACATAAAGTAGTAGCTTTTTTCTAGTAAGTAGTATACATACATACGTATAACTTGAACACATAATGAAAGGCTGTTAATTAGCATAAGCTAGCTGTAAGTCTTTACTTTGTGTTCTTGCCTTCTCCCTGTGCCAAAAATATAATTCACTCTCATTTGGATCATTGAACTTGGTGGTGTTTACTTTCAATCCGTAGCAGCCTAGCTTATTTTCACGTTCCGCGAAGTTCCGTTAAAAAAGAGCAATAATTAAATTGCTCATTTACTTAACGTACTACAAATCCGTGTCATTATTATTTTCGGTTTTGAAATTTGTTCAGTGAGGTTGGCTGTTATGCTGATGTTGTGACTTCCGTTCAATCGTTCCAGCTTCCTTGTATTGTTTATATTGACTTCCTTTAACATTTGTAGAGATAATACTTCATCTACTTTTGTTTTTTCTGCCATTAGTTGCAGCAGAGGTGATGTCGCTTCGACGGGAGTCATGGTCTTTGAGATATAGGTGTCATCTCCAACTCTTATAGTTGCATTTTCAAACTGTATGAGGAACGTCCCCTTCAGGTCCATCTTTTCCATGTCTATTTCGATTGTTCCCACGAAGTCGTTTAACAGGAGCGTGCCGGTGAACAGCTCTTCATGGTTAGGTACGTGTTGGCTATTTATTATTTTACATTGTGGTATTTGGTTTTTTAACAAGTGAGGAATACATTTATCGTCGCTTAAATCTACTAAATTATTTCTATTACAAATTATCTTGTCATTGTGTGTTTCGCATGGTTCTTTCATTCCTAGAATTTGCTGATTGCATCTTACTATATTTTCGAATTTTATATCGTTTATTATATCTCCTACTTGTACAGTTTTTAGTAACATTGGGACACATAACTTATTTGCAATTAATGGGATATTGATCATGTATAGAATGTTTTTATTGTTAGTCGCTATTTTGATTTTAGAGAATTCTAATAATTCTTCTGGGTTTATAAATAGTATATCTTCTGTTTCTAGGATATTAGTAATTTTCTTTATTTCTACCTCTGACAGAATTAATGAGTTTATGGTATTAGTTTTCGCCCTGTCTTTTGCGTAAATTAGGTTATTTAGTTCTTCTTTAAAGGCGTGGATCTTATATTTTAGTGTGGTGATTTTTTGGTTTTTGAATTCTGGGTTATCTTTTCCTGTTTTTATGATTGTGTTTGTTATTTGAGTGATTTGGTTTAGTCTAGTATGGTCGTGATGCCAAAACATGTTGGCAAGAAAAGTAACCTGGAAGAATATCATGTTTTTATATTATTTTTATGAACCACTTTTCCTGAACGAGTTTTAATTGTTGTGTTTCTGTCTTCTGCAACTACGATATTTCTTTTCTGTATTTAGACGACAATTTGGAACCTAACCTTTTATCGATCCTAATATAGACTACGTCGCCTTCGTTGTATGGCTTTATATGAGATTTCTTTTTATTGTGGTAAAGAATAGTTTCTTCCTGTTTATTTTTCAATTTTTGAATGACCTCTTTGCGTGCCGAATCTATTGTTTGGGGGTCTGTGATTTGTCGGTGGCCGAAAAATATGTCTATTGGTTTTGCTTTAGTGGGTGAGTGGACAGATGCATTGTACTCTTGAACGGCTTTGAAGATTATTTCTTCGAATGTGGCCGTGCCAGAGTCTTAGCTTAAACACCTCATAATTTCTGTTAGAGTCGAGTGGAATCTCTCGACTTGACCGTTGCTGGTGGAGGAATAAGGTGGTGTCGTATAGACAGATGCTTTTAGCTGTTCTTGCAGCAAAAATTTTATGTTGGCGGAGTTAAATGCTTTCTCGTTGTCCATAACGATCAACTTAGGCATACCGAAGGCTATCATTATTTCCCTTAACGGGTGTTTCAGGTCTTCTGAGGCTTTTGATTTTAGCATTTTAATTTGGGCGTATTTCGAAAATTTGTCTATGGCTGTGAGTACCAATTGCTTTTGTGTGGTGTAAATGTCTATATGAATAACCTGGCCGGGATAAGTAGGTATGGGAGTTGGTGTCGGGTGTCTTTCTTTCTGGCTTGTCTGTCCTGTCCTTCTTTCTGCTCTTCGGTCATATGCTCAGTTCTCACTTTGATATTGTTTACCGCCTGAGTGGGCAGCTGTTTAATTTTTACCCTATAATCCCCGTTTACGATCAACAGGTCATTTTTAACATCGATGACAGCATTAAGCTGTTTTAAAGTGTCGTTTCCTATTATACTATGGAATGTTTTGACAGTGGGGAGCAAGAAAAATCTTATTGGGGTATGATCTTTGTTGAACAGGTGAAGGAAGGTATGGTGGGTGATCTTTGTTTGACCACCCAAAGAGTTTGCATAGAAAGGGTGTTCATTCGACTTAGGATTTGTTACTAGATTTGTTTGTATGTAGTTTTGGTTGGATCCTGTATCTATTAAGAATTTGAAAGTCTTTAAAGTCATACTCCTGTTCATTCTCCTCTGTTAAGACGCTCGTTAACTCCGCTGCCCCTTGCTGTTCGACATACTCGTATTAGGCTTGCTCGGACATTTCCGGTGGATATGGCATTTCATACTCGGATTCCCTGTCTGATTCTGGCTCTCCAGTGGTAACGTGAAAATGCCTCTGGTATTTAGACACGGGACCAGACTGGCCTTGAGGAGGGGGGCGTTTCCCAGCTAATTCGTTATCCTGTGGTCTGTTCATGTAGTCGATTTGTTTCGATCGGACAGAGTGATCAACCTCCATGGGTACCGGTTTTGGGTATGGTTTCGGTGCGTATGGTCGGGGAGGTGCTACTTGCTGTTGTCCTTGTGTGGGTAATTGCATTTGGTATGGGATATAGGAGTTTTGTGGCGGTCTATAGGGCTGGGGTGCAGTATTTTGACTAGCACCGGTTGGAGGCATTAAATGTTGGTATATTGCTGGTCCTGGGGTGTGATAAAGTCGTGAGTCAAAGTTCCTCCATTGCGTAGAACTGGCGTTCTGTAAAGGTCTTTGGGTCACTAATCTAGTCATTTGTCTTGGCGGTACAGGTGGGGGTTGTTGTCTAATCTTCGGTGCAAATGAGTTTCTTTGCTCTTGGTTCTCTACTAGACCACACAAATGCAATGCGTGGCTCAGATCTTTTGGTTCCTTTATGGCTAATAGGCGTGGCAAGTCGCCATTAAGGCCTCTCACGAATGTGTCAAGTGCCTTGCCTCGGTAGTTATTGGTTAACGCTCTGATAACTTCTGGTGACTCCTCATGGGCACCGATTTCATTCAAAATCAATGAGAGCTGATGATAGACAGCTTGGTAGAATTCGGATGTGGACATACGGCCTTGGCTTCTGAAAAAATCTGGATACTCGAGAGTTTTTAGATCTCGTTTATCAGCATAGTGTGCCGTAAGACACTTTGAAATCGCTTTCCAATTCATTGGCGTATTATACGATTCTAGAACCGCGTCTGCTTCACCAACCACCTTGGTACGTACAGCTAAGGTCATCAAATAGAATTTGTAGGATTCTTCTTGTCCTTCATAGATAGCCATTACGCGGTCGACGTTCTTTTTCCATGAATTAAAAGTGGATCTGTATGCCTTAATGTCTATTCTTTATGGTTCTTGATTTAATTTTTAGGAAGGTTTTTTCAGTATCTCTTAACAACTATGCTTACAGGTATAACATAATCCGGCGAATCTGCTACTACTGGCTCTGTAGATTTGTTCCTTTTTGTCCTGCGGCGATGCGGCGAAGCGGCGAAGCGGCGGTGCGGCAGGTGACTGGGGATCCTCGGTAGCACTAATGTAGTAGCCGTCTGCGAACTGGTACAACAGACGGAGTCGGCGGTAAGAAACGAGACTTGTGAGTTCTCCTTTTAAAGTCAATCGCGCTCGCGGTGCTCGGCTCTTGCGAGGTATTATGATCTCGGTACACTGTGTGGCGGTGAGGCACTGGTACTTGGAGCACAAGGTGTGGCGTTTTGGGGCACTGGTACTTATAGCACAAGGTACACTGTGTGGCGTTTTGAGGCACTGGTACTTAGACGCGAGGTACACTGTGTGGCGTTTTGGGGCACTGGTACTTAAACACGATGGCTTGTTCGGATGTTCTCAGGTCCCTGCTCGGGCGCCAATTAAATCTTGATTTGATTAAAAGTTCAAAAAATAATATGTCTTTATTCTTTCGGTTGTGGTTTTAGACTAATTTTATACAAAAAGAGTTTATCATAAGAAAGCTGCTGTTGTTGAGAGCTGCCGCTGCCGCTGCCACTGCCGCTGTTTTCGCTGCCGCTGTTGTCGCTGCCGCTTCCGCTGTTGTCGCTGGTGCAGTCGGGTTCCTGCAGTTGGCCGCGGCTTGGAATTTGCTGACCAAGCGTACGTGGCGGATGTTTAGGCTACGCTGGCCAGTAGTCCCACGGTTTTGGGAATGCTGACCAAGTGCATGTTGTTTATGTAACCTTGCCCCGTGAGAGCCGGTTGCGCTTCTTGTTGTTGTGCAGCAAAAGTGTTGTTAACTAATGTAAATGCAAATGTATCGATGTGTGTAGAAGCAATCACGTACACGCGTATATACATATGCAGGTACACCGCTTGCATGCAATATTCAAAGAATAAGTATCAAAATTTGAGCTCTTAGTACAATGCGATAATGTACTCCTATATTTATTTTCGACAATTTCGTTGTTTCAAGCAACAAAACTTGCTCAATTTCTAAAACTGAATACCTGTAGGCTGTCTAGAGAATCGATAGACATAGAGCGACGACTAGCTTCCATTTAGTCTCCAACGTTGACGACCTCTTTTGGCGCAAATAGCAGTCCAGCAAAACGTTGACCTTTTTTTTTGTTTTTTGTTGTTACTGCTCACACACGACGCGCGAAGCCAACTACTGGCGAAATTAATATTAATAAAAATACAAACGCTACCGTCAGGAGCTGACTGTATAAGGCTGGATTATCATAGTATACCGTAAAAAAGTTTGTAAATAACAGAATAGAATCGCAGCTCGAATTTTCCACCGATTATCAAAAATAATCAGTACCTAGGGAACACCAAGGGGAAGTTACAGCACATGTAATGGATTTAGTTGTTCTTAAAAAGTTAAATTTTGGTGACCTACGAGTCGACTTGAGATGTTCTGCGCAACTTAAATGTTCCCCAAAATAATTAATTTCTGCAATCTGCAGTCATAGATAGATTCTATCTGTCTAGCTTCTTTATTTTCGGATATATATGAATGAAAATTGCACTTTATTTGGATTAATATTAAAAAATTTGGCGGAGATCAATTTTATACAGTGTTCGACGACACGCGCAATTTGAATTAACGAACAGAAGAAGAAGAACGCATAGACAAAGCAGATGCGAAGTGTCGCAACCATTAGACTGAGCGAGAGGGCAATAGCTATAAGTATGCATTTCTAGCGTGTACCAAAATGCTTCTTGTTGATTTTTTGACACGAACTGGAGTTGTTCAGTGGCTGAGTGGATTATGTCTCGGACTGTAATAAGGCCAATAATGTTGACCTGACCGTTTTTCGGGGTTCGATTGCTACCACGATCATCTCTGGCATATGCAATTTTTTGTTTTTCATTATTTTTCATTACAGTATTTTAAAAACTTAAAACATTTAAAAGGGCGTTTTTTTTAAGTTTTTGGTACGCAATATATGTAATTATAACCTAGTTTTCTTTCGTTGGTAACTCCAAATCTAACTGTATTGTACATATATATGTACATACATGCGTGCAATAATGTGTGTTGAAGTGGGATGCCAATACATACATGTGGATATGCAGACATGTATGTATGGGCGTCCCACTCGCACATTCACAACTGCATTGAAGAACGCATTGTTTACTTTTGGCTCGCATCTTTTTGATGCGTGCTAAATATAATAAAAATAGTAAACTTTATTTATAAATAATTAATATTATTTGTAACTATTATAATTTTATTGCATAATATAGTATGAAAACAAAATGAGGAAAAACTATATTTTATTGAAATTTAATTAAATAATTTAATTTGTTTGTAGCTGCTATTTTACAGCGCGCTTGACTATAACTTTTCTTTTAGTTTATTAGAATAAAATAAACAAAACAAATAAAAAAAAAATAATTAATAAATGAAAATTCCCACCCCCGCCTCACCGGGACGGGAGTTGAACACACCACTAACTCACAGTTTTTTTTATTTACCGTCCGCCACTCTAACCACTCGGCCATTGCCTCACACCTGGGCCCATCGGCAAAGCTGCATTGTGAACCAATTCTGCTACCATACAATGCAAATAAAAAGTTTTAAATGCTATGTGTCTGACGCTAGATTCGAACCTCGGTATGCTTGTGTAAATTAGGTCTGCTTAAGTATATATGTTCAAAGTGAGTTTAATTCGTATTATATCTCACTTATTTATAGTCCGATTTAAATGAAATTTTCACATAACGCCCGTGGCAAGGTATTTGTCATGGAAGATATACAACTTTGGTTGTTGAGCTAATATTGTAGTTGTTAAATAGTTATTACTGATTTACAGAGGCGGAAAGGGGCGTGTCAAAATTTTACAAAAACTTTGAGACACTGCAATATATACGTATGTTGTCGCAAAATTTGATGACTCTAGCTCTTATAGTTTCTGAGATCCAGGTGTTCATACAGACAGACAGACGGACAGACAGACATGGCTTAATCGACTCGGCTACTGATACTGATTCAGAATATATATAGTTTATGGGGTCGGAGATGCCTCCTTCTGCCTGTTACGCACATTTCCGTTCCGACAAACACAATAGTCCATGAGTTTTTTTATAATCCATGGCCTAAAAAAAAACAAATCGCCGAATCTCGAGTCCCTGCTCGGGCGCCAATGAAAAATTCTCTAAGATTTTTTAGAGAAATCAACGAAATTATGCAATAAAAGGACGCGGAGTTCGGCTTCAACGATTTTAATAACGTGTAGTTGGCTTCAGTGCACAAAACGAAACTAAACTAAGTGAGAGTGGGCCACAGTCCGACCACACTCCCCGAATTCGACGTCGGCATTTGCCGATCGTCTTAACTTAAGAGATTTAAATGACGACACTTCTTGTGTTCTCTTAAATACTAACTTAACTACTTATTTTATTATTGATGAGCTCCAACACTGGGGTTAGAACCATCGACTTCGGCAGCTGCGAGGCAACAACAAATGGCGCGAGAGGCTCAAAACGCGGGAGCTGTGCCCAAAACGCATCCTCACAACACGAGGTATAAAAAAATCCCTCATGTGGGAGAATCGGTAGAGAGTAACCAACAAGCCAGAAATGTTAAAGGCCCCGGAAAAACGAAACGGGCACAGTAATTTCAGAAGTTAGGCAAACACGGCGGGTGCAACTGGAAAGCATTGTAGCAAGAACCGTAGAATTCCTATATCGAGTAGCCACGTTAACCAAAGACTGTCTGAACAATGATATAGATTCAGTCTGCAAAAATTTACATATTCTACTAGTAGGGAAAGCTAGAGAGTGGTATTGGAGGTATCGGAAAGAAAATCCTCAAATAAATTGGAGGGAGTTTGGAGCGGCTTTAACAATATACAGACTACCGGAACGACACCGACATATTAGAAGAGATTAGAGCACGCAAACAAAAACAGGGGGAGACATTCGAGGTATTTTATGACGATGTCATGCTCTTAGCTTCTCGAATGTCAACATCTATTCCAGAGCAGCAGCTCATTGAGATGTTGACAAGGAATTTACCGCCCGAGATACGACACGAATTGCTATATGTGCAAATTCGTTCGATTGCACGTTTGAAAGCTGGTGCAAGTGCGCGAAAATTTGCAGGGTGAAGTCGCGACTCGGCGGTTCCCAAAGCCAGCACCTAATCCGGTGTTCAGCCGAAGAAACGTGGCAGCTTGGAAGATGACAATAGTATTCAAGAGACAGATTCTAATTTGGGCGATGTCGACGCAATTCAAGCACCGATACAAATTTATCGATGTTGGAATTGTGACGGTGAGGGTCATGGTTGGGATACGTGTTTGGAAAATCGCAAAGTTTTCTGCTATGGTTGCGGGGCAAAGAACATTTACAAGCCGCAATGCCCCAACTGTTTGGCAAAGAGAGCGGAAAAAGCCAAGGGACCATTCGTGAGTCAGACACGAACGGCCCCGAAGCAACACTAAATACAAATTTACCTGATTTACCGGTGTTAAATTAAGTTAGTTATTAGAAAGAAAAACTTGAAGTATAGTGTAATTAGTTTAGGGCGGAGCGGGAGCGTAATAAAGTTCTCTCTTTTGTCTTGTTTTGAATTCGCCCCGTTTCGCCGCCGTAGTTAAGCTAGGCTAAGCAATGAAGTACTCGCAAAATATACATTGTAACGAACGCACGTCTCTTGTTGTCGTCTTCGCAAATTACAGCCACCAAAGTTCTCGGTAAAAACAATTAAATAAACTCATTTAATTTTTCATGGCGCCCCCGGGTGGACTGTAAAGTGAAAAGGCAGTGTGAATTTTTTTTAAAGTGACAGTGACACCTAAAGTGCTTTATAAGCCAATAAATAATTGCCTTCGGTTCGTGGGTGCAAACAAATTATTCGCGTCGGTCGCGTTAAGTGCTATAATTGTGTTCCTGCTAATTTCTTCGAGGGATACCCTGCAATTGCTGCAAGCGCCAGTAGCAGCCGGTCAACCCGTTCCAGAGCCACAGGTATTTGTGCGAAAAATTGAAAGCGTCTTAAATTGGTTTTTGGCATTTCGCTTTCAATTCTTGGCACATACGTACACGATAATAATAGTTGAGCTTATTTGCATGCATATATTGTATATACGCCACATATCCAACATATGCGTATATACATACATACAGACAGGCATCTTAGTTAAATTCTTATATAGTTTGAACTGCTATTGGATGCAACTGTTTGTTGTTGTTTATGTTCCACTGTCGCCCCCTCTCACAAACTTTCGTCCATAATTCGATTGCAAATAACAATTTGCTGAGTTCAAGAAATTGTATGTACACATACAGTGTGTACCAAAGGCTTAAGTTAAAATTAATAAGCCAATAAATAATTGCCTTCGGTTCGGGGGTGGAAACAAACTGTTCGCGTCGGTCGCGTAATTGTGTTCCTGCTACATTCATCGAGGGATACCCTGCAATTGCTGCAAGAGAAGAGGAAAGTAGCAGCCGGTCAACCCGTTCCAGAGCCACAGGTATTTGTGCGAAAAATTGAAAGCGTCTTAAATTGGTTTTTGGCATTTCGCTTTCAATTCTTGGCACATACGTACACGATAATAATAGTTTAGCTTATTTGCATGCATATATATACGCCACATATCCAACATATGCGTATATACATACATACAGACAGGCATCTTAGTTAAATTCTTATATAGTTTGAACTGCTATTGGATGCAACTGTTTGTTGTTGTTTATGTTCCACTGTCGCCCCCTCTCACAAACTTTCGTCCATAATTCGATTGCAAATAACAATTTGCTGAGTTCAAGCAATTGTATGTACATACATATAAACATACATACACACCTACGTGTATATCAGCTGCAGCGGCGAATTTTTCGTTTCTTGCTCTCCCATTCGTTCGTCCGCCAGCTGCACTTCTAGCTGCATACATACATACGCACATTTACACAGCAAGCTACAGCGGTGATTTTTTTTTCGTTTTCGCTTTTGCACGTCACCCGCTCACTAGCATTGTCATTTATTGTATTATACAATAAAAAACATATACTCTCTCGTTTTCGTCCATTAAAATGGAACAAGAAAAGCCAAAAGTGAGTCGGACGTCTATTGATGACCTTAGAAAAGGCTAAAGAGCATTCGCCGGGTAGAACAGCGTCTAGAAACTGGTACTATACCACTAGACGCCTCCGAGCTTGAGTGCAGGCTTCAACTTTTGTCCGAAGCTATTGTCAAGGCAACCGGACTTCAAGAACATATTGAAAGCCTTGATGAAAATGATGAGTTTGGAGCCGAGTTGGAGGAATTGTCAATCACGACTAAAGCGAAAATTATGTCGCTTCTTTCAACCGTGAAGTCAGCTAGCGAAACAAAAGAAAAAGTTTCGGCTACGATGGCGCCAACACGAGCTCGACTCCCTAATTTGGCATTACCTAAATTTATGGGATTATTCGAGACTCTTGTCCATAATGATAAGAGCATTCCGGCTATCGAAAAGTTTAACCATCTGATCTCCTGTCTCTCTGGTGACGCCTTGGGAACGATTAAGGCATTCCAAGTCACCGAGAGCAACTATGAAAAGGCTATAGAAAGCCTAAGGAGAGTCTACGATAACGAATGCCTTATCTTTATGAACAATATATCATCATTGTTTAGTTTTCCTAAAATCAATCAGCAATCTGCATCCTCTCTTAGAAGCCTTATCGATACTGTGTCATCTATATATGGTTCATTGTTATCGATAGGCGATGACACTAAAATAGCGAATGCAATGCTGATTCATTTGGTATTAAATAGAGTAGATAATGTGACCAAACAAAAATGGGAAGAGCAGCTAGATTATGACAAATTACCTTTGCGGTCCGATTTTGAAAGGGTATTGAACCGTCGATATCAGCATCTAACTGCTGAAGAATCGACAAAGCCAAAATCGGAAAAAGTAGTTCCAAACAGGCAGCATAATCAAAGTTCATTTGCCTGCTCTTCAACTAGCACCAATCAGACCTGCAGTTACTGCAATTCAAATGACCATTTAATCGAAATTTGTAGTCCGTTCGCTCGTCTCTCCGTCATGCAGAGATTTGAGTTTACAAAGTCCGCATCGTTATGCATAAATTGTCTCAAAAAGGGTCACACTGTTGTAAAATGCAAAGCTAAAAAATGTCGAGTTTGTGGTCGCTCGCATCATAAATTATTGCATAGATACACAGTGACTGAAAATAGCTTAGCGCTACCACCACCTTCAGAGAATATTTCTCCTCCTCCAAGCCAAGGTCACCCTTCCACTACGCATTCTATGCATGCGTCAGCGTTGGAAAGGGTAATTCTTGCAACGTCGATCGTAAGCGTCCGAACTAGAAGTGGAAATCACATTTTGGCTCGAGCACTTCTTGACTCTGGGTCACAAACTAACTTCGTAACTGAAGATTTAGCTCAACGCTTACAGATCCGCAAAGAAGAGTCATGTATTAACTTGCTTGGTATTGGTGCAGCCAATTCTCAAGTCAAGAATAAAATACATACGGTGGTGAAGTCGCGAATAACTGGTAGTGAGTTCGCGTTTGATTTTTGGGTATTAAAATCAATTTCTGGGTATCACCCAGACCAGTCAGTCAACGTCAGCGACTGGAAAATCCCCAACAACCTACCATTAACAGACCCATATTTTTACAAACCTCAACGGATAGATATGCTAATTGGTGCAGAGTCATTTTTCGAGTTGTTGTCAGTCGGTCAGATAAAACAAGGTCCGGAGTATCCGATTTTGCAAAAAACCCTTCTTGGCTGGGTTGTAGCTGGAAAATATGCTCCAAAAAGTCCAGCTCCCCAAGGCACTGCGTCAACGTTAAGTTGCCAAGAAGAATTGCTTGTCTCGATAGATAACACGCTGCAGAAGTTTTGGTCAATAGAGGAATTGCCATCTACTAGTAAAATATGGTCGCCAGAGAAACAGCTCTGTGAAGACCACTACAGGAAGACTACTCAGATTTTGCCCTTGGGTCGCTTTGAAGTTAGACTGCCGTTTAAATCAGACCCAAACGTTTTAGGCAACTCGTTCGAGGTTGCAAAACGGCGTTTCTTGTCGCTTGAAAAAAGACTAACTCGTGACCAAGGCTTGAAGAAAATGTATCTCGACTTTATGGAAGAATTGGAAGATAATGCTGGCTTCCTCCCCCAATACTACGGGTTTCGACTCTAGTATTTCTGGGTACTCGGATAGGCCACGAACTCCCTTGGACACTGAGTTCGCTAGTGCTGCTTTTTCGTCCAACAACTGCTCAGGCATGCAGCAAAACGTCGAGGTGATGTCCTCTGACGCTGAAGCTGACGGTGACCTGATCAGCTTTGCTGACGACGCTTCCGTGGCCTCTCAGAGGTCAGGCCTCACGGAAGCAGGCTCCCAAATCCAGACGCTGCGACTGGACTCGGGGAACGCCTTTGTCAAAATGAAGACCCGCGAGAAGAAGCTATTCAAAGCTGCACTCGCAAAGGGTTCGAGCAGAGCAGAGGCTCTTGCTATCGCCACTGCGCCCCCCGCGGAAACTAAGGCTAAGCGGACGAGTGCTGACGACACGTTCCCTGAACCCCAAGGGTCCTCAAAGAAGCCCAAAAAGACTCATGTGGAGTCCACAAAGCCACTCTTCAGCCAAGTGGCAAGCAGAGTGAAACTGGGCTTCACTTCGGCTGATCCCACTAAACCCCTTTCACCGACGAGGCGTCGTATAAGGTCCTGACGGATCTTAAGGGTAATGTGAAATACCGGTTCACCAGGGTGAAACTTATCCTTAACAACTCCGCCGTCAGGGTCTCTCCCACTCCTTCCCTGTCCCCTTCCCCATCTCCAACCATTCCCCCCCTATCAGCGCTCCTCCGGCGGCGGCAACGGTGGCCTCCACCGGCGTGACAGCAGTGGCTGAAGCTCCGGTGGCGTCCACTAGTGCCGCAGCCGCAGTCGCGCTGAAAACCGAAATCCCTAAACGCCCGGTCATTGTGGTGACTGCCCCCAAGCCCACAACGGGCCGTACGAGGCCGGTGCTTGGCAACGGGCGCCCCCCTATCCCGTCAAGGCCCATCACCACCTCCGTGCGGAAACCACCCGCAAGGGTACCCCCGGGGGGTAAATAGAGAGTCTCTATTGTGTTGTCAATTAGATGTTGCTAACATAAACACCTATATATTAGAACGGAGCTTTTGTGCTTTTGCATACTTCGCATAGCCGAACATACTCCCTTACTTGTGTCACCATCCCTGGCCAATAATAACTTCGCCGAATTTGTTCTTACGTTTTACCTGTGCCGCCATGGGCGCATATTACAGTGTCATGAGCTCGCTTTATTACAGAGTTGGTCAAATTCTGGGGAATCCAGAGTTTCCACCCATTTCTGCTGCTTTCCGAGTCTCCATTGTCATGTTCCGTTCTAATATATAGGTGTTTGCCTATAATATTGAAATCTGGGTATGCTTCGGGATCCTCTCCTATTTTCTCCTTTACAACCCTATATGCTTCTTCATCAAAGCTTGGGGATTCCAGGTCAACTTCTGGCCCATAGTTTTCGATGGCTGCCAATTCATCATTAAACATACGTGACAGCGCATATGGCACAACATGTTCCTTGCCTTTTCGGTGACTAATGTTAAATTTATGCCCCTGTAAATTCATCGCCCACCTCGCTAGGCGCCCTTTTAGGTTTGATTGCCTCATCAGATACGACAAACTAGAGTGGTCAGTCACTACTTCGAATTCAATGCCCAGGATGACTGCCAAACACTCTCTTTCTGTCACGCTGTAATTTCTTTGTGCCGAATTAAGTTTTTTCGATATATACGCTACCGGTCTCTCTTCGTTTAGGTCTTTCATTTGCACCAGCACCGCGCCCACTCCATAGCCGCTGGCATCGCAATGCAAGTAAAATTTTAGATTAAAATCTGGATTTTGCAAGACTGGGCCGAAGTAAGAGCGGCTTTGAGCTGATCAAACGCAGTTTGTGCTTCTTCAGTCCAGCAAAACTTTTTCTTGCCTGAGAGTAAATTTGTAATCGGAGTGGTTAATTCGGAGAAGTTAGCTATAAATCGTCTATACCAACCCACTAGGCCCAAAAATCCTCTAACTTGTTTTATAGATTTCGGCGCAGGCCAATTGACTATCGATTCAATTTTTCCAGGGTCTGTTGCAATGCTTCCTTTTCCGATAATGAACCCTAGATATTTCACTTCGGTCACACAAAAACTGCTCTTTTCAATATTCAATGTTAAATTAGCTTTTCTAAATTGAGCAGCCACGCGCAGCAGTACTGTAAGATGCGCGTCGAAATCTGCCGATACGACACAGAGATCGTCTAAGTATCCAAAGCAACAGTATTTCAATTCGTCCGAATGAGATTACAAAAGTCATCAGGGAACTAAAACCAAAAAAAGCACTAGGCGCCGACCTAGAAAAAACCACAGTCGCGCTGCACGAGACAGTCGGATACCCTTCGACCTATATTCCGGTGTAGTTTAATTTGTTAAATTCATACACATATTCAAATGCGCATTCTTTTAAATTATTGCCGACAGATGGCGCTCGCGCTTTGCGCTCGCCCGCTTCCCTTGTTAGCTGATACAAGCACTTGGTTTTATGCACATACTTTTGTAAATAACTTCTGTGTTTATTGTCCGATCGGATTGAAATTTCGAGAATACGTAGATATTTTAATGAGCTTAGTATATGCTTAAGTCAGAAAGTTGTATCTTTAATACAGCGCTTACAAATTAAGTTAAAAAATTAAATTATTGATTTGCGGGGGCGATGGGCGTGGCACCTAACATTTGAAATAAACTTGATCAGCTTATAGTACACAGGAGTCTTCCTGCCAAATTTGGTAACTCTAGCTTTTATAATAGCTGAGATCTGTGCGTTCACACAGACAGACGGACAGACGGACAGACAGACAGACATGGCTCAATCGAGCCTAGAATATATATACTTTATGGGGTCTCCGACGCCTCCTTCTGCCTGTTACATACATTTGCACAAAGTTAGTATACCCTTGTTTGACCATTTTCAATGGTCGAAGGGTATAAAAATCAATCATTATAATGATATCTAAGCCCGGAAAAGATCACACTTTTAACTTTTAACGCGCATAATACCATATATGGGAGCTCACAACATTATCCCATCCCATCAATTTGGCTTCAGAAAAAAACACGGAACTATTGAGCAAGTTAACAGAATAACATCAGAGATTCGAACAGCCTTAGAGCGTAGAGAATATTGCAGCGCGTTATTCCTCGATGTATCTCAAGCATTCGACCGCGTGTGGCTCGAAGGACTTATGCATAAAATCAAAACACACTTACCTGGGTACACTCATAAGCTCCTTGAATCTTACCTCTACAACAGAGCCTTCGCAGTGAGGTGCAATACAACAATATCCGACAACTACACTATCGAAGCTGGAGTCCCACAAGGCAGCGCACTTGGGCCAACTCTATTCGTCCTCTACACAGCGGATATTCCCACGAGTGATCGACTAACAACATCCACCTTTGCTGACGACACTGCGATCCTTAGCCGCTCCAGATGCCCAGTCGGTGCAACAACCCAACTCGCCAACCACCTCATGGTAGTCGAGAAGTGGCTATCTGACTGGCGTATCAAAATAAACGAACAAAAGTGCAAGCACATAACGTTTACTCTTAACAGACAAACTTGCCCTCCGCTCTGCCTGAATAGCATGCAGATCCCCCAAGTCAAAGAAGTAACGTATCTCGGCATCCACCTCGACAGACGCCTGACATGGCGTACGCATATCGAATGCAAGAAACTACACCTAAAACTGAAAGCCAGCAGCCTCCACTGGATCATAAATGCCCGATCGCCCTTGTGCCTGGACTACAAGGTCCTGCTCTACACCTGCACTCTTAAGCCAATCTGGACGTATGGCTCCCAGCTTTGGGGGAACGCGAGCAGAACCAACATAGACATTATACAGCGCGCTCAATCCAAGATCCTGCGAACTATCACTGGGGCACCATGGTATATTCGAAACCAAAACATCCACAGGGACCTCGGCATTCTCGCAGTAAAAGATGAAATAGACAAGCAAAAAGCGTCGTACAATGAAAAACTCTCTGCCCACCCAAATCCCCTTGCAAGGGTCTTGACTCGGGTTTCCAACCGAACCCGCCTTCAACGTACCGACCTCCCAACCCAG